>JACBWW010000081.1:79427-274985 GCA_020086605.1 Lanius collurio | reverse complement strand
GATGGGCCTGCCAGTGTGAGTACGAGAGCCCAGCGTGGGGCACGGGGCAGCAGCAGGCACTTGGGTGTTGGCAAGCTAAATATTTCTGTGGCCTTGTTCTCAGGGGAACTCCAGCCATCCTTCCCATAATTACAGCTCTCAAAGCCAGGCAGAGCCAAGCTGGGGCAGGCACCCATTCAGCTGTGCAGTCCACTCTCCGTGGCTGCTGGACGAGGCTGGACACAGCCCTGAGGACACAGTCCTGACCTCGGCCAGGCGGCCGAGCCTCCCAAGGCCCCTCTGACCCTCAGTCACCCTGTGATTCCCCAGGCTCCCCCATTCCCTGGTGCTCCTCTCCCACAGGAGCCTGTTCAGGGCCTGGGTACAAACACCAGGCCACAGCTCTGTTTATTTTTGAGCTCTCAAACCCCGTGTGAGCTCTCTGGGGCTTTTTGTTTGCTTCAAAAAGAGCCACTTGGTGTTACTGTAACCAGAGTACCCCAACATAAACAACCCTGGCCATCAATATTCCTTGTCTTTCTGAGTTCCAAAGGAAAACCTTATCTTTCCCAGTGCTTTGTTTTCCAAACACTGTCTCCCTTTGTTCTTAGAGCCAATGTTCTTCCCTTTCTCTTCCAGTGATCCTTTCAGTCAGGACCTCTCCAAACTCCCACATCTTGCCACGCTGTTTGCAGCTGTTCTGCCAGTCTTCCTTCAGACCTATAATTCACTTCCCATTCTCCTGACTCCCATCTCTTCACAACAGCCCAAACCAGCATGGCAGCTTTCCCTGGTTTTCCTCACTTCTGAATAAAATAAAAGGTTTGTTCTTTTGAGTGGCAAACTCTTTGTTCCCACACGTTTCACACCTGACAGTGCTGCAGCCTGGAGCTCACATGGCACTTGGCTCTGCCCCCTCCGTGTGAGAAGGGGAACACTGGGTTAGATCTTAAACTCTGCACTGGTGAGGCCTCACCTCGAGTCCTGGGGGCAGTTTTGGGCACCACATCATATGAAAGATCTGAAGCTCTTAGGGAGTGTCAGGAGGAAGGACATGAAGCTGGTGAAAGGTCATGAGGGGCCATAGGAGGACTGCCCAGGCTCCCCAGGGAATGGGCACAGCCCCAAGGCTGCCAGAGCTCCTGGAGCATTGGGACAGCACTCCCAGGGATGCCCAGGGTGGGATTGTTGGGGGGTCTGTGCAGGGCCAGAGGATACACTGGGTGATTCTGGGGGTCCTTTCTCACTCAAAAGCCTGTGATTCTGTGATTTTTAAATAAAAGCTGAAGTTTCCAAAGGCAAGTGCTCTCTGATCATTCCTGCCCCACTGCTGCATTGATCCCTCCCCCTGGCAATGATTTTCTGCTCAGGTGAATGAGGAAGCATGAAAATACCTCTTTTTATGCTTAATGCATTTTTAAAATACCTTTGGGAACACAAGAGTTTTCTTAGGGCTCTGACCAGCTGGCATGTGGGTTGCAGCCAATGTTTTTTTAGTGGGTGAAGTAACAGAGAAGGTGTGTGGTATTTTTCATCGAATGAACCCTTGGCAATTCCATCCAACCTCGCTGGCTTGAGGGTGTGTGCACAGGCGAGTATGGAGAGCTGTGACTTCACCTCTGCAGTGGCAGAACTGCCTGCAATACCTCATCAGTCCCCTTGGTATTTCACTGCAAGTGCATAAAACCCCTGAACCTGATGGGAGGCTCACAAGTGTTTACTGTTTGTGCTGCAGGGTGCTCTGGCATCTCACAAAGGGGCAGGAATTTCAAAGACTGGGTCACAGTTCAGGAGGAAATGTCTTTTGTTTCGCAGTTCTGGTCCTTGTTTTGGATGAGGGGTGTCCCATCCTCACAGATGGGTCAGTGGGTAAGCAGGGCCATCCCAGAGCTCAGTCCCTGTAGTTCCTATAGAGGTGATGACTGAGGGTGCCCCGTGCCCCGTGCAGATGCTGTGATGGTGCCAAGCTGGGCCCTGAGGGGCCCTCCAGCACAGGGAGGACGTGGAGCTGCTGGAGCAGAGGAGGCCACCAAGATGATCAAAGGGATGGAGCACCTCTGGTGTGACAAAAGGCTGAGAGAATTGGGATTGTTCAGCCTGAGAGGAGGAGCTTTGGGGTGATCTAATTGCTGCCTGAAGGGACCCTACAAGAGAGATGGAGAGACACTATTGACAGTGAGTGACAAGGGAAAAGGACTTCAAATGTAAGAGACAGAGGTTTAGATTGGATGTTAGGAAGAAATTCTTCCCTGTAGGGTGGGGAGGCCCTGGCACAGGGTGCCCAGAGAAGCTGTGGCTGCCCCTGGATCCCTGGAAGTGACCAAGGCCAGGTTGGACAGGGCTTGGAGCAGCCTGGGACAGTGGAAGATGTCCCTGCCCATGGCAGGGGGTGGAACGAGATGATTTTTAACGTCCCTTCCACCCCAACCATTCTGGGATTCTGTGACACTGCTCCAGCAGCACATACATCTCCTGGAGCAGCTCTCCTGACCCTTTGATATTAAATGCTAAATTACAGTCTGATTTCCCCCAGAAGCTTCACTCCCCATTGCAGTGTGCAGAGATCTCACACAATAACCACTCCTAACCTGGGGAGTTGTCATAAACCCAGCTCTGCCTCGGGGCTGCTGGGAAACTCTCCCCATCTGGCCCAGTAATGCTCCAATAACACAGAGTAATGCCGAGTTTGGGGAGCTAACTCAGCTGCAGCGATAGCATCAGCCATGCCACAGGAGAGATTTAAAAGTAATATCCCGACAGGCCCCACGATCAGACAAGGGAGGATCCTTATCTTTGGGATTTTCCCAAGGTGATAGCGATGCTTCCCTTTGTTTGCTGTGTATTCCACTGATTATCATCATCCCCTGGAGTCTGGGGTTTATTAGAAGAGCAGGTTTACACACAGATTAAAGACAGCACAGGACAATATGAAGAGTTTGGTGTGTCAGTGGCTCATAAATATAACCAGTCTGGTCAAGATAAGAAGCAAAATTAGTGGAAAGTAGCTCTTGAGGGCAAAGCAATAACCACAAGATGCGAGTCTCAGGCATAGAGAATCCCCCAAAGACAGCAGGGACCAAGAGAAGACACTCTGAGGGACACACCTGGGAGCCTGCCAGAGGCTGCTCATGGCTTCCCAGAGATGGGGACATCACCCAGAGCCAGGAGGGGATGCAGCTGGGGCTGGGGCTCAGTGCACACTGCCTCCATACAGAACTGGAGTGGCTGCAGAGCATGGGGAGCTCACAGCCTCTCCCTGAAGGTGCCCCAAGGCCTGGCCCACCACTGGACAGGACCCTGACCTCCTTTCACCCAGGAGAGAAAGCGATGGTCAGCAGCATCACCTGACCATGGCAAGGACTTCCCTGCAGGCACAGCATGACCTTGAGGCATGGGTACTCCAGGAGGCTGTCCCAGAACCCCTCTTCCACTGCCCTGTGGGCCAGACATGCCCCTGGCCACACTGCCAGCCCTTCAGGGGCAAGTCCAGCTTATGGAAACTGCACAAAATTGAATCCCAAATGGACCAGTGGCTGGGACATCATGCCCAAGATGAAGGCATGCAGGGATGATCTGGGAATTTGTGTGGGTGTCCCTAAGCCTTTCCTTGGAGCCAGCTGTCCGTGCACACAGCCTCCAATTTTGTATAGCAGGGCATGAGATTATTCAATTACCCCTAAAGCTTCTCCTGTAACATCCCTTGACATGGAATTCCATGTGAGCACAGGTTCCAGGTGAGAATTCCCAGATTCCCTTCTGAGTAACCAGTGCTAAAATCCCCCGGTCCCCAGGGGGGTTATGGTGGGCCTGCAAAAAGGGACAGCAGGAGGGGCTCACAGAGGGTCCCCCCTTTCCCAGCATCGCAGCTTGCAGCTCCAAAACCTCAAACTTTAAACCCTGCTGGGTTTGGCTCTGCAAAGCCTTAGGCATGGATTTACCCTGCAGCTCCCTGAGGGGTACAGTAACTGCAGTTACCAGTGACATCAAGTAATAGGGAACAGACAGGGAATTCAGGAGGGGAAAACAGTTTGACATAAAAGATTTGAATGGAGATTGTGGATAGGATAACCTTAAGAGGTGAGCTTTCAGATGGTTCATCCCTCGGATTAGTGCCATTTTGTTGAAAAAGTCTTGTTTATCAGCAACAAATAATGATAGTACTTGGCAAGGGACATGACAGGCACTTGTCTTAGCCAGAAAAACCTTTAAAAAAGCCCCAAAAAACAAATACACAAAGATACAGACAATTAAATGGGAAAGAGAAAAATTCATTAGGCCTCAGAAATACCTGAACTTAGAAGTTTTTCACGGAGCCAACAACAAGGTGTAACCCAGGGAGCTTTATTAAAGAAGAGTTTACTTTTCTTATCTGCAATCTCCCCCAGCCCCCTGGTCCTGTATCCTCCTCCTAGAGGAGCAGATGTATGGATAAGCCTGGCCCCTGCAGAGCCCAATCTCCCTCTCCCAGTCCTCCCAGTCCAGGGATATTGCTTTCTGCTCTTTCAATAAAAGAAAGGTAAACATCCCACACCCAGCTGCAGTGGCTTGTAAAAAAAAAGATAATTCCATATTGCCTGTCAAAGTATAAAATCAATTCCTTTTACTTCGAGGAGGAGCAGAATCCTTCTCCTTGTAATTTGCTTTTGGTGCCCTGTCCATGGCTCACAAAAACCCAGTCACAGTCATGTTTGTCAGCTCAAGGGTGCACACTGGGAAGCACCTCGTGCTCTCCTCTTGTCCAGGTCAAATCTTCATTAAATGGGACTGCAGTGAACAGCACAGGCTGCAGAACAGAGGGAAAGCCTTTGAGGGGCCGATGGTAGAAACTGGGGAGAGATCGGGAAGTTTGCTGTGTAACCAATGTTAAGGAAATCCAAACACTTGGAAATACAACACCTCGGCAGGACACGCAGCCAGCCTCAGCTTTGGCCTCCCCGGACCCTCCTCCTCCCCCTTGCTGTCCAGTCCATCACCATCCGGCTGCCCTTTTGCTCCCTGTACCTCGGCGCAGCCCTCCAGTTGCTTTTCCCCAGCCAGCTGCAGGATGTGGCAAACCTCTGCCACCTCAGCTCCGGCAGCGGGGCACCGCGGGCTGCTCCCCCGGCACCGACGGGCCCCGGTCCGGGCTGGGTTCCGGAGGGACCGGGTGGAAACGAGGATGCCGTGTCCGGGCACGGTTTAGCCCCTTCCCGCAGCCCCATTCCCGTCCCGCAGCCCCGTTCCCGTCCCGCAGCCCCGTTCCCGTCCCGCAGCCCCGTCCCCGTCCCGCAGCCCCGTTCCCCTTCCCGCAGCCCCGTTCCCCTTCCCGCAGCCCCGTTCCCGTCCCGCAGCCCCGTTCCTGTCCCGCAGCCCCGTTCCCGTCCCGCAGCCCCTTCCTGCAGCCCCGTTCCCATCCCACAGCCCCGTTCCCATCCCACAGCCCCGTTCCCGTCCCGCAGCCCCGTTCCCGTCCCGCAGCCGGTCCCTGCAGCGGCCCGAGCCGGCCCTAGATGGCACCGCGACTCCGCCGCCGCGTCCCGCCGGGACCGGGAGGGGGGTTGAGGACAGGGCAGCCCCGGCGAGCCCCCGCAGCCGCCCGAGCCCCTCCAGCCATCCGCGGATGGCCCGGTCCCCCCGGTCCCCCCCCAGGCTGCCCCACCTCCCAAGCCGGCCCGCTGTCCCTCGTGCTGCTCTGTGCCCCCTGCGCTGCCCCATCCCCTCCGTGCTGCCCCTGGGCTGCTCCACGTCCCTGCCCAGCACTTGCTGCTGCTTGGGGCTCAGCCCTGTCCGGAGAACCAGGATGCTCCCTCCATCCCCCAGCACAGAGCTCCCACCCGTGAGTGCCCGTCACCTGCCCTCGGTGCCACCTTTAGCATTCCCAGTGCAAATCCTGCCCGGAGAGCAGAGCCAGCTCCTGCAGCTGCACAGGCAGGGCCTCTGCCCCATGGCGTGCCCTGTCTCCCTCCAGGGCAGCTGTAGCTCTGCAGTGCAGCAGTCTGGGACATGGGACATCACTGAGGATGGCACCTTGTCCTTGGGCCACCTCCAGACACAGTTGGACAGCCCAGGACCCCAAGCTGCTGCTGGGTTTTTACCAGCTCACCCATCCCAGGACTTGCATCACAGGGCCTTGAGGCTGGTGCTTGATGTGGGCAACTCCTGACAATTAAAGAGGGCCATGGAGCATTCAGTATCTCACTTTTTCTCCCCAGGAGAGGAGCAGTGATCTCCTAAGGAGGCTTTCCTCCTCTCTGAATCTGCCCTCTCCCCATCCTGTCCCTCTCACGGCTTGTGTGCCACAAGAGCAGGTCCCTTCAGAACCCAATGACCCACTCCATCACCTCCTCCAGAAACCAGACTTCAGGATTTCTGCTGGGGTTTCCCCAGCAGCCGAGATGGGCCTGGAGAGTGGTGCAGGGAAAGCAGGACAGTCCAGAGCTGGTCTGTCCTGGTACAACCAGCCCCAGGCGGTCCCAGATAGGCTCAGTGGTGCCAGACCCCCACACAGAGAGGGATGCCAGGATCCCACCTCTGCTCAGAGTGGTCCCGGGGTACAAAGCTGCTTCCCCTCCCTCCCAGTCATCCCATGAAACAAACTGGAGAGAGGGCACAGTTCAGTGGGTGGCTGACAGTTCACCCCTTGACATGGAGCTCGTTTCACTCCATCCCCCTCCTCATTTGTTTATTTATGGTCCTTCATCCCAGCGCAGCTTCGCCCTGATGGACAGTGTTTGCACATGTTCCTCTTCTCCAGAACATGGGGCTTTGCAGCCACTTCTCTATTTACTGTAATTTTTAGCTCAGACACAACCAGAACTCCCACCCTGTCTGGGCGTCTCAGTGCAGAAAACAAGACTAAACTATTTTGGGATGTTTTTCCCTTTTCCTCATACTTGGGTGCTTTCCCATGTGGCTAAGCCTTTGGAGCCTTGGGGAGGGTGAACCTGTTTCACACACCCCCGAGAGCTGCCTCTGACCTTTGCACACACTTTAACCCCCTCCTCTGACCACAGGCACCTCCTACACAAGGCAGCTTCGTGCTCCACTTGGTTTTCCGAGCTAGGAAATGCATCCAGTGTCAGGGATGAGCTGAGAACACAGCGGATGGGAACGAACCTCCCAGGCTCCATCCTCACCCTCCTCCTGTCACCTTGTCTGGTCACACCTCCTCAGTGTGCCCAGAATGCTTCGTGCTGCTGCCCCAGGAGGAGGCAGGGACATGGGTTTGGCCCTGTGGAAAAGAGCCTGGCAAATGCCCCTTTGCCTCCATTGCTCCCATTTTTGTCCCGTTGCGTGGCACCCGCTGGGGAGAGGCCGGCAATGTGCTGAGCTTCCCCCTCCTGCCTCTGTCACAGCCAAGGGTCTCTCCATTGAAGTTTACTTTAAGGTCTAATAAAATTTCCAAACTGGAAAAATCTTTATGCAGAGGTTTGCTTTGTTTAAAGGAAGAGGACCATAAAGATAAAGCCTTGCCTGCCCGCTGCTCCCCTCCCGCTGCCCGGGCGAGGGGCCGCAGCTCAGCCCTTCCCTCCCAACCCGGCTGCGGCCGGAGGAAGAGCTTGTTTTCCTAACGAGAAGTTTGAAGATTAAAAGGGGAAAAAATCAGCCATTTGGAATCCTCTACTGACGCTGCAAATACCCTCGTTAATAGATATGTCTCGTTTTGTTACCTCATTTTAATTAATCACTAAACAAAGACAGCTGCCAAATTTCGACTCTGGCTTTGAGCCTACAACTGACTTGGAGCCCTTGAAAAATAGACTATTTATGGTGCCTGGGCTTAAAGCTTAAATTTCTTGTATAAACTTTACCCTTCCTAAGAATAGCGTGGGGAGAGCATTGCAGGCCCCATACACGATGCCCATGCCCCCATACCCAGCCCAGTGTGGGCAGCAGTGGGGCCAGGAGGGATCAGGGTCTCTCGGGCTGCTGACAGCCTCCTCTTGCAGCAGAGGAGCAGATGCACCAGTTCCAGGGTGTCCCTCAACAAGTGCTGTCCCTACATAGGCAGGTGCCACCACCAAAGGAGGTGCCCAGTTCCCTTTGCCAAGTGAGAGTCATCCCCGAGGCAGAGCATCCTGGTGCAGGAGAGCATCCCTGGGTCCCTGGGGCTGGCTGGGTGCCTAAGTGAAGTATTTGTACCCCAGACATGCGGTATGTGGGGTGAAGAAGTTATGTCATGTTTTAGGGCATGGCTGCTGCATCCACCCTGTCACTGCCCTGGTGGGATGGGGCTCCTGCCTCTGCTTCATGCACACCTCAAACACCAGAGCCCTGGGATTCTGCACTGGGATGGAGCTGCTCAGGCTGCCCACAGCAGGGACATGAGGCTTCTTCCCTTGGATGGCACCTTGGGGCTTCACAGACTCTGAAAGGGCATTTTCACTCCTTGATGTGTTTTTGTTTCTGTTTCGAGTATTCTCGGGGAAAAGCTCTGAAGGAAGGGAAGGAGCTTTCCTGGAGGACTGGGGCTTGGAATTGCAGGAGGAGCAGCCCCAACACAGACTTTAGGCTGTCAGGTCATTCTGCCCCCTGTGCCAGGTGATGTTCAGGGGGTGGATAGCCTGAAGCAGGGGGCCTTGGGTGCTGTGTGCCCCCGGGGCTGTCCCGCTGCCCGGTGTCCGTCCCGCTGCCCAGTCCAGGTGTCCGTCCCGCTGCCCGGTGTCTGTCCCGCTGCCCAGTCCAGGTGTCTGTCCCGCTGCCTGGTGTCCGTCCCGCTGCCCAGTATCCGTCCCGGTGCCCGTCTCGCTGCCCGGTGTCCGTCCCGCTGCCCAGTCCCGGTGTCCGTCCCGCTGCCCGGTCCCGGTGTCTGTCCCGCTGCCCGGTCCCGGTGTCCGTCCCGCTGCCCGGTCCCGGTGTCTGTCCCGCTGCCCGGTGTCCGTCCTGCTGCCCAGTCCCGGTGTCCGTCCCTCTGTCCTGTGTCCGTCCCGCTGCCCGGTGTCCGTCCTGCCCCGCTCGGGGTTGGTGTCAGCGGCCACTGGGCTCCGCACCGGCTGCGGCTGCCCTGCCCCTCCTGCCCCGGAGAGGGAACGGAGCCAGGCTGCAGGACGAGCTCCTCCAGCTGCAGCCGGGAACCCGCAGCTCATATTTCACCCCGCTAGCAGGTCTCCCACTCGGGTGACACCAAACGCGTGTCACACGCGCTGGAGGCACGGGCTGACGGCCCCCGGCCGCCCACACAGCCTCAGCCCCGGATCCTGCAGCCGTCTCCTGCCTCAGTGGCTAAAATAAACTGATGTCTGATGCACAGCCGGCACAGCCCTGCTCGGGGCTGAGGCGGCGCGGAAATCCAGCCATGCACACGCGGTGCCAGAAACCCCAGGTCGTGTCAGCACCTGCTTGGATCCGGGGTGCTGCCACATCCAAACCCCCGTCCTGCCTCCCCTCGCCAACATCCCGGGATATCCCCGGTGTCCCCATCCCAAGCGTGCACAGTGACAGCCACTGCCACACTGCCACCGCCCCTGGAGAACCGTGGCACCCACGGGCAGCAAAAGACCCCATGCACCGGTGCTGGTGCTCAGTGGAATTGCCAGGGGGCAGCCCAGTCTGTGTCTGCCACCTCCGTGCCACCCACTGGTGGTCCTGAGCCATCAACACGCTCATCCTGGGCTGCACAGCCTGGAGAGCAGAGCTGAGCCCCTCTGCTGTGGGTAATTTCAACTCAAGTTTTGAGGGGAAAAACCCACCAGGTGTGGAGCTGGCAGGGAGGAGATCCCCTCTGGCCTGAGGTGTTGTACTGCTGTCAGCACATGGGGCCACCCCTGAACCCACCCTGCAGAGCTCCCTCTCCTCCTCCCCCGGCCTGGCTGCCAGAACTGGGCCACAGCTCTGATGTTGCTGCAAGAAGGTCCTGCTCCACCCAAGCTCTTGTGGCAAAACTGTCCTTGAAGATCTTCCTCTGCAAGGACCTTCTTTCAAAAACTCCAGTGTCCCCCATGGGCTGGGACAGTGGATGGACAGCATATGGCTTGGAAGACAACCTGAGGGAAGTGTGAGTTGTTCCACTGCCCAGGGTGGACTCTGAGCTCTAAGGATGGCAGCCTAAATAACAACACAGGCATTGTATTGGTATAGAAACTTGTTAATACAGAAACTCTCACCTCTCCACCCCAGAAATGTTGATGTTTCCCTTTTTGTGCCTGTCCTAAAACCCTCTTGCTTCTCTAGGACATTTTGTATGGAGTGCAGCTCTGCCCTGTGCAAGCACACCATGAGCAGACCTCTCCTGGGCAGTGTCTGGATGTGACATTGAGGTCCCACTCAAGGACCATCGTGCCTGTCTCATTATTGGTGTGGGCCCTTTCGGGGCTCTGGCTCAGGTCTCTCCTAGACCAAGAGCTGCTTTGCCAAAAGGACTTCACTTCCAAGCTGCTGTGTAAACAAACCCGGTGGGAGCCGGGGATTTATGGAAGGGCTGGAGAAGGGCTGGTGGAGATCCCCCCTCTCTGTGTCTGCCCGGCCAGTGACTGCTGCACAGACCAAAGGGACGTGTTTGTTAGTGTGAACAGCAGGTTCGCCGGAGGGTGAGTTTACAGCGAGATGGATATAAATAAATAGAAGGAAAAGGACTTTCCCTGCCCGGGGAGTGGCGTCCTGCCCGCCTGGGGAGGGCTGCCCTTGGCCTGGATGCTGGTCAGAAGAGGGATTTGCTTCCAGGGACCTCCCTGCTGGTGTGAAAAATCCTACAGGATTTTTTTTTTTTTTTTGGTGAGGTGGGCCAGAGTGAAAGTTGGGGAGAGAGAATAGGACTGCTACCAGCACTGTCCCCAGAGCCACAAAGGCACTGGGGGCACAGGTGGCTGAACATCATTCTACTGGTTATCAGTGAGGAGAAAGCACTGGGGACGTGCAGGGCAGAGGCAAAGGAGGTGTGGGGAGCACAGGCAGGGAGCCTTTGGGACTCGGCATTAATGGGGGAAGGAGGTCCTGGCAGAGCAGAGGTTTCTGCTGCCTCCCAAGCTGTTCTGTGCTCAGGGGACTCTGGTGAGCCCAGCTGGTGAGGATGGCACCTGGGACGGTGCTCTCCCCATCCTGTTCCCTTCCCAACAGCAGGAGCCTGCAAACCTCCAGGCTTCAGGCAGGTGCCGAGATCCAAAACTGAAAGGGTTGATTTAAGGGATAGCAAAGGGCTACAGCCTGCACTGGAGCAGCTCAGCCCAGCTCAGCCCAGCTCAGCCCAGTTCAGCCCAGCTCAGCCCAGCAGGATGGCCTAGGCCAGCCCAAGCCATGAAAAATGGCTTCACACTGATGAGAGGGCAGGGTTAGATGGGACAGTGGAAGGAATTCTCGGCTCTGTGGGTGCCAGGCCCTGGCACAGGGTGCCCAGAGAAGCTGTGGCTGCCTCTGCATCCCTGGCAGTGTCCAAGGCTGGGCTAGACGGGGCTTGGAGCAGCCTGGGATAGCAGGAGGTGTTCCTGCCCGTGGCAGGGGGTGGGATGGGATGGTCTTTAAGGTCCTTTCTAGCTCTTCCAAACTTTCCTGTGATTCTCTGCCCCCTCCTTCAGCTCACCATAGCCAGCACTCCCAGTTTCACCTAAGCAGGGGCACTTTGCAGTGCCAAGGTGACCTGTTCCCTGCTTACCCAGACTGGCCTCCCTGGGTGGAAAGAAATGCCCAGCACACACTGAGGCAATGACTCTGGCAGGGACTGACCCAGAACTCCCAGCCCTGGCTGGGATTCTGCCCCACTCCTCACTGCCAGGGCATGGCTTCCTCAGGTGCCTCTGCTCCTCTCTGACAGTGCACAGACACTTTATGGGGGTGCAGAGAGACTGGGGGGGACGGGGCCCTGCTGCCCCCTCCCCAAGCAGCCCCAGGACTGAGTGTGCCCCGGCTGGGGCAGCCCCAGCCCCGGGGCTGTGCCAGAAGGGGGACAGCAGCAGCAGAGGCACTCGGGCAGCTCTCCCGGGAGGCCCCGTCCCCCGCCTCTGCTCCGCGGGCTGCAAGAAGTTAATTTATTTTTGGAAAAGCAGCTCGCAGAGTTTGTCTAATTCCACCCGCACCAGCTCCGTTCACTCTATTTTAAACCAGTTCTTACTGTGCTTCAAGTTTATAAAACACAATCAGTTCTCCCTGGTCAAAGCAGCCCTAACCCGCGGAGCAGGCGAGGAGTGGCAGAGCAGCATCTCCTCCAGGACGCTCTAGCTCAGCCGAAAAGCCCACAGGTAAATAATGCTTCCTCCTTCATGTTGTTCTGTCCTCTAGCCGCTTTCTCCCGTGCGGGTTTGGTTACGGGGCCACACGGCACTGGTGTGTGCCGGCAGCTGTAGGGACATGAGCACAGCCGGGCATCGCCGCTGCCTGCTGCTGCTCCTGGGGTTTTGTGGGATCTCAGTGGCACCTGGCAGGTCGTGGACTACATGGAGACCTCTGTGAAGCGTGACACTTCTCCAGGAAGGGCCACAAGGTGCATTTGGCCAGTGAGGAGCCGGCCCTGCCGGAGGCTGGCAGGGAGAGCTGCTGCAGAGGCAGCGGCTGGCTGTGCTCGGGGAGGATGGTGCTGATGGGCCGCTGAGGTTCCTAAAGATTCGTGCCGTGCTGCAGCCATTTGGAGGCTGCTCTGGTGGTTTCTCTGGTGCCCCCAACCCAGCTGGCACGGTGGGTCCCCCCCAGCAGCTCAGGCTGTGCGGTGGCACCCTGCTTTTACTCCCCGTGCTTTGCCATGAGCGTGTCACGGCTCCCTGAACTGTGGAGGGTCGTTCTGCTTGCACCAAATGCTCAGTGTTTAATGCAACTTCTCCGTGACTCACCAGTGCAACCCACAAAAACTGTTTAGAAGAAGCTCCCGGCATCTCTCACACGCAGAAATCCAGGGCATTTATGGACCGCTTTGTTTCTATTACATGAATGCTTTGCAAAACGCTGCCAGTCAGAATCCACTGATGTCATTTGCTGAGCACTGGGGAGGTTTGTCAGCCTCATGTTGGGCTCTCTGGTGTCTCAGGGTTAAAACTTTCGAAAGCGCCGCCTTGGCAGCCGCAGCCGGGACATTTCCAGCACGGAGGGTTCGAGTGCGGAGCGGGAAGGGCGGCAGCGCTGCCAGGGCAGGGCTGTGCCGGCTCCGTTCCTCCCTGCGGGCTGCAAGACCATCTCTCTCTGCCCTGTGGGCACCCTCTCTCCTCATCCGAGCGGCCCTCAGGGCATGCACAAGTGTTTGGGGGAAAGCGGGGAGGGTTCAGGGCTGAGCTCTGTGCGTTAGAGCCGCTGCTTCTCCCAGAGCCGTCTGTATCCCGCTTCGCCGTTCCTTGTTGCCTCTCATCATTTCAGCTCTGAGTGTGGGGAAAAAACACCTCAAAAGGCAGAAAAATTAAAGTGCCTTTTTTAGGATTGCATGACCCGATCTCTCCTATGAATGTCACTTGTCAGATGGCCCCGGGGACAGCAGCGGGCGGTGACCCCAGGTCCCCCTGGCCAGCGCTGCTCTCTCTGGTGCTGCCTGTGTATTCTGGTGGCCCAGCTTGGAGGGGAAGGGAAATGCGTTTGTTGTGTGGAGTGTTCAGGCTAAAAATAGTTTCCCTCTCGTGCTCCATCTGAATGGGCAGCCACATATGACTGTACATGGATTTGTCTGATAGTCCCTTTTCAGTGTAAGAGACAAAATATCTTAGTTATGGCTTTGTTCTTCAGCTAACAATGGGTAGCTAAAAATATCCGACTTTGTTCCACTCAATAAAGTTCTCTCAAGGGGAGACACTTACGGTACATTTTTGCCAAATCCATGCAAAACCCAGCCAAAGAAAATGCACATTTTTGCCAACAACTTTTCATAAAACATGTAACTAGCAGAAAACTCCATACTGTTCGGCTGTGCTGTCTGCTGTGCAGCATCCCGGGACTGCTGGCTGCCTCCCTCCCCGGGAGCATCCGAGGAGGGCTCGGGCACATGGGGCTTCCTCCCACCCTCATCCTCCTCTGGGCACGCTCCAGCTGCTCCCCAGCTGCCAGAGCGTTTGGGCTCGGGCACAGGGTGAGGCGCTGCTGCCTGCTCGTGCCTGGCAGAGGGTGACTGCCTCACCCCTGCCAGTGCTGGCTGCTTGGTGGTCGCTGTGGTCTCGCTCCAATTCCCTTATTTCCCGTTTGATGGCAGCCAGGGCTGGAGGCCGGCCAGGCCGGCCCCGTCCCGCTGTGCAGGCGCAGTGCTGGGGTTTGTGGGGAGCCTGGCACGGCTCTGCCGCACACTCAGCAGCCTGACAGCCAGCAGGAAACCAGCAGAGACCTCACCGAGCTGGCACGGGCCCTGTGGGGAGGAAGGAGATGGACTCTCCTGCACTCATCCCCATCTCCACAGAGGATCTGTCCCTCCCCACTGCTCTGCCCAAGTCCCTGGCGCCTTTTTTCCAGCTGGAAAGCTGGGAGCTGCTCACAAAAAGGCTCAGAGAGGCAGGAGAACCATCCCATGCTGTCTGTCTGTGGAGGCCAGCCTGCCCCTGGGTGACAGTCTCTCCTGGGCAGAGCAGAGCGAGGTGAGCCCAGCTGAGGAAGCCCCTCTTTCCATGTCAGGGCTGGTCTGGATGAGAGAGCAGGCACCCTGCTTGCCTCAGGAGCTTTCCTTTCCATTCCAAGTGGTCTGGATCAGCTGGAGCTCAGTTTGGTTTGGGCTGCACAGCTGCCCAGCAGGTGCTGGCTGAGTGGGACCAAGTCTTGTTTTACCTGTGCCCTGCATTGGGACAAATGGTTGAGCTTCTTCTGCCTTCTGTGGTACTGGAGTTTTCCAGGTTTTTTGTCTCTCAATCATTCCTGTAGCCCTTCTCTGAACCCACTCCCATTTTCCAGCATCCCCCCTGTCATGTACACAATGACCAGCAATGATTTCCCTCGTTGTGATCTCTCTCTCTGTGCTGTATTTGCTCTCCAACCCAGTGTCAGGTCCAGAGCTCCACCCCCATCAGTTTTCACCGTGTGCCCTCCTGTAGCTTTGTGCCCTCACTGCTTTTCTCCAGGGTCACTCCATTTTTCACGTGTCCATATCAAAACCCATCAGATTTCAGGGAGAGACATTCCAAAGGAGCGGGGAAGGTTTGGGTGCCATGGCAGCAGCAGTGCCCTGTGCCAAGGCCTGCGGAGTCGGTTTGATGCCGGTGAGCAGACAAGGGTGCAGATGGAGGAGGGACAGAGGCCAGGGGACCTCGTGTGGCACTTCCACACCTCCTGGCTGAATGAAACCTCTCTCTACATGGTGGTTATCCCACTCCTGCACCGCCCCTGGTGTGGAGGACCTGTCTGTGCTGGAGAGGCCGAGCTCCAAAGGTGGGATGCCCACCCCACACGCGTCTCTGGGGAAGAAGCCGAGGCCCGACGTGATTCATGCAGTGTTTGCTGCTGCAGCATTCCCGGAATGTACCTGCTTTATTTCTTGGCCTTCTTCCTGTTACTGGAGAGGAGCTCAGCTCATGCACTGAGGTTTGGATGACAAAGAGATCCAGCCCTGCTCTCAGGCTTGGGGGTGCCTTGCACCAGGACAAAGCCCCCGAGCTGCAGGGCAGGGACCTGCCGGGATGTTGTTCTGCCAGATGTGACACATTGGTGGCAGGGCTTTGTGTCACCTCCCCACCTCTGAGCCCCAGCAGGGTGGATGTTCATGTCCTCCAGCATGGGCTGGCTGTTGGGCACAGTCTGCAGGTGTCCCCAGCTCCGTTTGGAGCTCAGTGATGTCCCACAGTGCATGGTGGGGACATAGCTCATGGTGCCAGCTCCCCTGTGGGCTACAGCCCCACGGAGGATGGGTGGTTCAGAGATGCAGCACAGACCCCTACACTCACCAGAGAAGAGGCAGGAGGAACCAGATTCCTCTGCCAGCCTGTTCCCCTGCTCTTCCACGGAGCTGAGCCTCCCCAGCCCAGTGCCTGCCCCACAAGAGCAGCAGCCCTTGTGCCTCCCTGCCCTTCCCTGGCTCCCACGGGGCACACACTGCATAGACAAGATTGTGTCCAGGGAACTGCCCCTAAGTCCACCTCCCCTGGCAGCCTCCTTCCCCTGCTCTGCTCGAGGGATGAGGAGCCAGAGCTGCCAGGTTCCTTCAGGATTCTCTGGCCCCACCTGTGTCCACTGTGCAGCATGTCCCAGCCACACGGCAGCCACCAGCTCGGGCTGTTGGCAGTGTCCTGGAGAAGGCACCAGGGAAGGGGACACACTGTCAGGGGCCTTTTCTGACTCATGTTGATTTATGGCCCAGCCTCAAGCCAAAAAATTCACTCTGCTTGCACGGGCATTTCTGGAAGAGATGCAGAGGGCTTATCAGCTGTCTCCAGGGATTTCCTGGCTCTGAACTGTATTGTGACAGTGTGAGAGCCACGAGCAGCCTCAGGATGGGGCTGCTCCCCCTCACAGCCCTGGGGTGTGGGGTCTGCTGATGCTCTGCAGGGATGGCAGTGGGACTGGGCCTGGAGGTGCTGGTGCTGTGGGTTGTGTCTTCCCTCCAGACAGAGCTGTGCCTCGTGGGGAGCAGCCAGTGTCCCAGGAGGGTTGGTTTTGGCAGGATATTGCCCATCACCCAGCACAATGTGCACTGTGATGCCTGGAGCAGCCCTGGTGGGCTGGCAGGGGTGGGGGGCAGGAGCAGTCGGTGCCTCTGCAGAGCTGTGAAGGAGTGAAATGATCTAAAATAAAGTCTGGGCTAAAATAAGAGGGCTTTGCCACTCACCCCTCACGCTGAGCAGGGACCTGCCTTCCCCAGGGGTGTGCCCAAGGTGCCAGCCACACTCCCCTGAACCCTCCAAGTTCTCACCCAAGTGCAGCATCTCACACCCAGCATCTGTGGCTCCCCAGACCAGTCTCCAGAACTTTCTTCTCTCCTTACAGTCCTCTTATCCTTTTAACTGCAAGGCTGGTTTTATCCCCTATGTGATTTTTGGGCCTCCCAAGGCCAAATCTTCCCCATGTGCTGCTCTAGTACTGGAAGGGAAGAAAACAAAGTGGTTGTGGTCTGTTGAGGGTGACATTCTGGGGTGCTCTCACTTCAAAAGGCCTCTCTACACTGGGGTGAGTTTGTGAGCAAGGGGGTGATGCTGCTCCCACAGTCAGTGGAAGGACTGACTTTGTGAGGTTCCTGCATTTCTAGAAGCCAGACTGCTGCTGAGGTAGGGCAAAGAGCAGGAAATAGGGCTGAGCACCTCATCACAGGAGCTGGTTTTGAGGCAGGGACTTGCTGAAATGCCGAGGGAGCTGGGGATGGAGAGCTGGAGAGAGCACGGGGACCCCGCTGGGTGCGGATCCCGGCCAGCACACGCGTGTGCGTGCTCTCCCTATCTGCACGGCGGGCTGGGCAGTAAATCACGGGTCAGGGAAGGTGGGATGTCGGAGCAGGTCATTCTGCAGGGCTCTGACATGGCCCTGCCAGCTGCTGGACGGGGCAGAGCGAGTTTCAGTACCAGCAGCGGCACACCCTGCTCGGGTCCGACAGCTCATTTGCAGTGCGAGTAACAATAACATGCCTTTGCTGTTGACGGAGGGCTGTGATGCCATGCGGGATTAGCTCCCAGCTCAGGAAATGTTCCTGGGAAAGTGTTTTCCCTCCCAGAGTTAGCAGGAGAGGCGCGACTCCCTTGCGAAGCGGGAGGATGAGGAGCAACTCCCCAGAGACGTGGCAAACGCTGCGGAACGGCCCCGCACGGCTCTTTGGGCTCCAGCTCAAAGGATCCCGCTGCCTTCTGTCCCTGCAAGGCTCGCAGGGCCCTGTTCCTGCCCCACAAACAGCACGTAGGCATCTCCACGGTGGCTGTCATCGCCCTCCCGAGGAGCTGTCCCAGCACCCAGCGCCGAGCCCTGGCCCCGGGGCTGGCAGGCGGCTCCCTGCTCGGGGTCGCCCCTCGGTGCATCCCTGTGCCGCAGGGCTTCCCTCTGTCTGCATCCCTATGCCACAGGGCTTCCCTCTCCCTACATCCCTGTGCCACAGGGCTTCCCTCTCCCTACATCCCTGTGCCACAGGGCTTCCCCCTCTCTGCCGGAGCACAGGGCACTGAAGCTGGGACATCGAGAGTGCTCCGAGGAGCGGTGCTCAGAGCAGTTAACCCATAGCATACAGGGGAAACAGATAAGGGATGTCTGAGCCTGGAGTGGGAGGCAGCAGCTCCTTGCAGAAGCGTGGGCGTGCCAAGAGCCCTGGTTTGGAGCTGTACAAGAGCCTTGACACCAAGCCCGTGCTGGCTCTTCCTCTGGGGATTCTGCCCCGGGCAGGGCTCGGGGGGATGTGCTCCCCTGCGCTGCCTCCGGGGCCCTGCGGCTGCAGCACGCACGCCCTGCCTGCCCAGCTCCACGGCCATTTGTCACCAAGAAATTTAACTTTCTGAAGTCTGCAAGCTTGCTAAGAATAAACTTAATAAATTAGTGAGCATATTTAAAGTGCAGCACTGCTCGCTGATCTGGCATTTTAATCTACTCGTGAAACTATCCAGAGTGTTTGCTCAGCGTGTGGCCAAGTCCTGAAATATTTGCATGCTGCTATTGTCAGTACATCTCCTGACCCTTTGCAAAAGGATGGCAGGAGGAGTGAATTTATAAGAATCTTCCACTGGCGAAGGTAGCGGGGCCGTTGCTGCTAACACAGTCCTGGAGTTATCTCCCTGAGATCATCTCCGCCTGCTGCTCCAATCCACTGCATGAGGTACTTTTAAACAATGCAGCTGTGGTTTATCTTTGCCAGGGCTACATATCCTCTTCGGTGACACACATTCCTTGCAGGTCAGTTGTAAAACATGTTGGATGTTGGCACACGGGCAGCAGGAGCCAACCAAAGCCACTCTTTCCACTCGGGAATGCCGGCAGGAGCTGCGGGTTGGCCTGGCCTCTGCAGTGCCCAGCTCCTTCCTGCCACTTCCCAGAGGTGCAGGCGGGTGGGCAGTGGGCAGAGCAGCCAGAGGAGGGTCAGAGCTCCCTGTAGGGCTCCAGGATAATCCCTGGATGCGTGGCTCCAGCTGCCTGCATCAACTGCTGGTGCCCAGTGACACAGGCTCCCTGCAGCAGCGATCTGGCTTCTTCCCCATTTGTTTGTCTCACCACCCCAGTGTCACCACAGATGATTTAATGCATTTCCAGATCATTGATAAGGCAGTGGAACAGCCCAGGGCCCAGCCCTGACCCCCGGGGAGCTCCATTCCCCCCTCTGGGTGAGGAGTTCCCACTGACAATCACAGCTGGGACACCCCACAGGCAGCTTTAATCTATTAAATATGACCCGTGCTGACTGGGTGCTCTTCTGGTTTCTTCATCAAAATGTAACAGCACCATGGCATTGCCTTGCAGAAGTCTGAGTGTCTTATACCACCAATATTATTTTTATCAATCAAATTCATAATTCCAGGAAAAAGATGAATCTTAGTTTGACAAGCTCTGTTTTCTCTAAGTCTGTGGGAGTTAGCTTTAATCACATTTTTCTCACCTAGATTTGCCTGTGGCAGCCTTTGGAGGGGCCTGCCCAGAGCTGATGCTCGGCCTCTCCAGTGCCTGATTCAGCCAAATAAACACTGGTGAACAGGAGATTTCCTCTGGTCCATCTATCCCAAGTCTAACACAACCCACAGCTTCACCAGAGCTGGAATTATTCCCTTTACACTGGCAGGAGTTGCTGCTCCTTCGCTCAGGTTTGAAGCCCATACGTTGTCCTCAGCTCTTGGCTTTCCTTATCAGCTTTCTACAACTTCTCACTTCTCATTCATCATTATCAGTTTCCACTTTCTTAAGTTATATATGGTTTTCTTATTTTTCACAGTTGTCTTCACTACCCTCACAAGCCAGAGTTGTCTATTTTTTTAACCAACATTGCCTTCTTTCTCAATTGTGGGATTGTGGTTTTGGGGCAACGCGTAAAATGTTTTTCAACAATTCCCACTTAGCATTCACATTTTTCTGATTAAATTCCTTCTCCCAATTGATTTGGTTCATAATTGTTTCCAGCTCTGTGAAACTGAATCGTTTTAGCATTAAGTGGATATATTTTCAGAACAGAGCTTCACTTTAAATATTCTCTTTATTGTCATTTTGCTTTTCAGTTAAATAAACTAAAGCACTCTTAGAGACTTTTGGCATGCATTTTAGGGTCACAGAACTGGGAAATGGAAATTGTTCCTGAGAAAAGTTGTTTTCATGAATTTTTTTTGGTCAATATATATTAATTTGAATAAACCAAGGCTTGTCTGAAATCCAGCAGCATGAAGATGGCATTGTCCCTCCTTTGGCAACTGAAAATTGAGACATTAAGTCCAAAATTTTAGTTTTATTCTCCAAGTTTCCCCAACATTTTGTATCTGACAATTAAAATCAGAAATTCTTCAATCACTTTGAGGTTTTCCAGATTTCACTGGAAATTTTGTTTGTTTGTTTTGTAGGAAAATTAATTTCCTCTTTGAAATTATGATTTTGATGTCTGAAATACCCCATTGACAAACATCTGAGCAAGCAGTGGTAACTCAGAAATGCCCACAGCTGGAATGTCTCCTGGGGGTCACCCAGCTGGTGGCTGGACTCCTCTGTCCCAGACACGGCTCCCACCCCTCACTCCCCATCCCGAGCAGTGGCTGGCTGGTGTTTTTATCCACAGAAGGACAGGGAGGTCCTGGTGGGCAGCTTGGGCTGGTCCAGCAGCCAGCCTGGGTGGTGCAGAGCTCCTCATGACCTCCTGAGTGATGTCACTGGAGCCCAGCTGGGGAGGGGGTTCCCTGACCTCCCTTTTCACACCAGCGTGGTGTGTCCAGCAGTGCACACAGGGGAGAGGCTGCTTTGGGAGGAGAAGGCAGGAGAAGGCAGGGGAAGGCAGGGGAAGGCAGGAGAAGGAAGGAGAAGGCAGGGGAAGGCAGGGGAAGGCAGGAGAAGGAAGGAGAAGGCAGGAGAAGGAAGGAGAAGGCAGGAGAAGGCAGGAGAAGGAAGGAGAAGGAAGGAGAAGGCAGGAGAAGGAAGGAGAAGGCAGGCAAAGACATGACAAGGGAGGTGGCTACATCTGGAGACAGGCAGTTCCCTCCCCAAACCCACAGAAAACCGTGAGGAGCAGGAGAAAGGACTGATAATTCCACCATGGGGCTGGATCTCTGCTGATTTCTGCTGCTGCCTGTGCAGCCCCTGATGTAGGAGCCTTTGTGAACCCCACACTTTCCTCCTGGCTCAGACACCTCCCAGCACTCTCTGGACCAAGGGGTACAGGAGTTAACGTGCCTTGTCCTCACAGTCACTTTCTCATTCACACATTAAGCATCTGCAGAACCATTTATTGGCTATTAAGGACAGAAGGGACCATCTGCTCTGACGTCTGCACAGCAGGCCAGGGACTTTCATCTGCTGGTTCTTGCACCTTGCCTGGAATGTGTGGGCAATAAAAAGCATTTCTTTACACTGAGGTGCCCAGTCTTGAGTTAAAGCCCTTCTGCTGAAAGCAAATCTGCTGCACCCCAGCTAAGTCGGCCCAATGGGTCCATCGTGCTCTGTGTTGGAGGTGCACTGCACATTCCTGTGCAGAACCTGGGCTCTGCCTGCCAGAGGAAGGAGCACTCTGCCACAGAGGTCTCCCTCCCACACTGGCCTTGCTGGATAACTGGAGACACCCCTGCTTGCCTACAGAAAACAAAGCCCAATATTCCTAGGATTGCTTCTGTTTTTTTCCAGATCTTTCAAGCTCCTTTAACACTCCCAGAGCCCAAAGCAGCCCACGCAGGCTTCTCCTCCAGCTCCCATCCTTCTTTTCCTCTTCTTCCTCCCCTGAGACACCTACAAGATGTACACACACTTCTAAGGGCAGGATTTCTTTGAGGATGATTCCTCATGGCTTCCCTGTCCCAGTCCCGACCTGGGAGATTTTACTGACCTGTCCATAATGGCCCTTCCCTCCTCAGCCACCTTGCCAAGTGTTGTTGTCCCCACCACTGGCCCTGGGCTCAGCAGCAGTGGGGCTCCCAGTCCTGGTGGTGGACAGACTTGAGGGATCCTCTCACACTGGCCAGTTCCTCCATGTCTCAGGGACTCCCCAGACCCCAAATGTCAGCTGTGCCTGCTCATCCTGTGGGACAGCAGCTCCCTTGGGGCAGCCCAAAAGCAAAGGCAGAGCTGGAGCACCGTGGTCACTCCTGGCTCCCTCATACCCTGAACTCAGGAGTCTCTTGGCTGACCCTAAGGAAGGAGTGTGTGAGACGCGCTCCCAGGAGATCCCCCATCGCGACATCCAGGTCTGCTTCCCCTCTCCCCCTCTCCTCACAGCCCTGGGTCACGTAACTCGTGCACAGCACAGGCCAGACAGACTCTCTGGCAGACTCTCTGGCATCGTTTTTTCAAGCTTGATAAATGGGGCCAACTCCTCCAGATTGAACTCAAGAAAATACCATTATCTGCTGTGCAATGATTCAGAGATTGCATTGCAACATCTTGTTGGTAATGTCAGATTGCAGGCAACGATATTAAAAATGAGCATTTTACCCTGGACAGGGTATTAACTATGAAATTAAATCTGTATTTATTGCTCTTAGCCACGAGCATCCAGACCCTTCTAGAATAAATGTTTTCAGTTCCGTGCAGGAAGGGTCTGTCATGTCCAGGCCAGACATTTCCAACCCATGAGCACCACTGGGGTGCTGGGGAGCCATGCCCTGTGATGTTATGGCAGGTCCCATGAGCTCATCCCTCGTTTTACTGGGCCAGTCTGACACACACAGACCTCCACAGCCTCTTGTCTCTGAATGAGTGCAGACACCACCAACAAGGATTTCATAGAATTGCAGAATCACACAGGATCCCAAGCTGGGAGGGACCCACAAGGACCCACAAGATGCCCAACTTCTGACCCTACAAACTCACAAGAGTCCCACCAGGTGCCTGAGAGCCTTTTCCAAACACTTCTTGAGCTCCTTTGCCTTTGGCAAATGCCTGAGCTGAGCAGGACCTGGCAGCACGAGGATGGAGGGGGTGACTTGGGATGGGCTCCATGCCAGGACCATGGCTCCAGCCTTGGCACTGCCTGTGACAGAGCAGTGCAGGACTGTCCCTGGGTTTCACACATGACAGGAGCCCTGTGACCCTGGCAGGGAATGTGTGGCATCCCCAGGACAGGAGTCAGCATGGTTTCCCCAGCAATGGGAAGGCTGTGGGACCACCAGCCCTTCTCCATGCCCAGCAGCACGGTGTGTCTTGGGTTTCCTTTTCCTGGGGAGACAGTGAGGTGCCCATGACTGCCCCCTTTGCCATGGGAGAGATGCCTGGAGCCCCCAGGGCCTTGTGCTGGCTCTCAGCCCTCACCCAGGGTCACAGCAGCCCTGTGTCCCCCTGGGCACAGCCCTGGGCGGGCACAGACCTGCAAGGGCACAGCCCAACCCTGGCTGGGCTGAGCAAAGAGAGGGACAGGGGAACAGAGGTCCTGCACAGGCAGCCTGGGGCAGCCAGGACACCAGCTGTGAGATCCTCTCTTCCTGAGCTGCAGGCTTTGATCCTCAACCTCCTCTTCCTCCTCTGCCTCTCAGTCCAGGAGCTTTTCTGCTGAACAAGAGGGCTGTTTTGTACAAAAAATTCTCTGTTCTGGGGGGAAAAAATCAGTCAAGTGAATGCAAGTGTCAGGATCAAAGCCAGGTGGCTTTGTTTGAGTGCAAGTGGTTTAACAGTGGCATTTTTCAGTTGGAAACCAACAGAGCTTTAAAAGGAGGGTGAGAAATGATGATGTTCAGTTTGATTCAGTTCCCTGTGTGTAATTTCTTTTCGCTTTTATTTTTTTATAATAAATGTTTGGAATGGCTCTTAGGTTGCGTGGAGCTTTTGTTCTGGATGAGCTTCTGGTGGTGCCTGGCTCTCTCACCAACGTTCCCCAGGGTGCTTCCTGGACAGTGAGAGCCATGCTCAGCTGCACAAGACTTTGCCAAATACACCTGTAATTTCCAGACTGGCAGTCCATGATGAAATTCTGCCAAATTGGCTTTCCAGTGATGTTTCCAATGGTACAGATTGGCTTGAAGGACAGCAAACACAGCCAGCTCCTCCTTCAGAAGGTCTGTGGAGCTCTGTGGTCAACACTGGAAGGGGGAAGAAAAAGAAACCGTCCCAAGCTTTCTTCACAAGTCAGCACAGAGTGGTTTGCACTCCTGACTCATGGCAGCACTCCTGGGATAGCAGCACTCCCAGCAGGGGCTGGGACCGAGCCCACGGTGCTGCTTTGGGGCCAGGGGGGCTGCAGGGAGGGAGCCCCGGCTGGTGCAAGGAGCCCCATCCTGCACACTGCAGGTTTGGCTGCCCCTTGGTGACCCAGCTGCCCTGGGGGTGAGGGACAGGGTGCCAGCGGGCCCTGCTGGGACAGCCCTGGGGCTCTTCCCTGCACCCTGACCCGGGTGGGCATCCCCGAGTCTGCCTGGCTGAGCCCAGGCCTTGCCTTACTGCAGCACCGGTGTCCAACTCATCCTCCTGCCGTTCCCACAGCCCTGCCCGCCTTTCACCCCATCAGCGAGCTCTTGGCTTGCATTCCCACCCTCCTTCCTCTCGTGCAGCTCGGGGTGTCCCCTGGGGTGTGAGCAGCTGTCCCCAGAATGTCCCCCCCCAGGCTGCAGCAGAGCACGGGCAGATTGTCACTCACACCCCTCGGGAGAGCGGGATGGGCCCCATGGATTTAAGGGCTTTTCCAAAAGAGAAACACAGACAGCACATACTTGTTGTTAAACACGAGAATACTTCATTGTTGTCAAGTGTGAAAATCACTTTCTGTTGTGTTGTGTGAGCACGCTGTGGCCTCCCACGGAGCCTGCTGGCACCGGGTGCTCCTGACAGCTCTGCTGGGGCTGCCTGACCCCTCAGGAGACAAAACACCAGCAGGATGCACACCCAGGCCAGCCCTTCCGACGGGCCAGCACGCCCTGCTCGGTGCATGGAGCTGGGAACGTGCTTCCCACCCCATCCCTGACTCCTGGGGACAGCTCAGTGCAGGCCCCTGGCACAAGGCACTGATGGCCACCCTTGGGCCATCTCAAACCCTCGGACCTGCTGCTCCACCAGGGGCTGCTGGAAGCTGAGGGTGGTTGCCCAGAGCAGGCAGGGGTGTGACCAACAGGCCACTGTGGTCATTAAAAGCACCTGGGCAGAGTGGGCTGACACTGTGGTGTCACCAGGCATGTGGTGGTGATGAGGATGGTGAAGGGCTTGGAGGCTGAAGGAGCTGGGCTTGTTCAGTTGGAGCAGAGCAGACTGAGAGGAGAGCTCAGAGGGGGCTGCAGCTCCTTCTGAGCTCTGATCTCTGCTCCTGGGACAGGGACAGCACCCAGGGAGCGGCTGGAGCTGGGCCAGGGCAGGCTCAGGCTGAGAGCGGGGAAAGGCTCTTCCCCAGAGGGTGCTGGCACTGCCCAGGCTCCCCAGGGAATGGGCACGGCCCCGAGGCTGCCAGAGCTCCAGGAGCGATGGGACAGCCCTGCCAGGGATGCCCAGGGTGGGGGTGTTGGGGGGTCTGGGCAGGGCCTGGGGCTGGGCTGGGTGTTCCTGTGGGGCACTTCCAACCCAGAAGATTCCCTGATTCTGTGATTCTATCCTGTGATTCCTCATACTGGGCCACCAGCCTGCTCCAAGCACAAGTCCAGGGCTGTCTCTTGGCCAGCTCTACCCCAGAGCTCTCCAAAATGTAGCTGATGTCCAAGTTTGTGGGGCCACGTGGACAGGGCACCCCTTCCTGAGGAGACAAACTCCAAGGGGAATTCATCCCCTGCAGAGATTGGGTTGGAAGGGACCTTAAAGACCCTCTAGTTCCACCCCCACCACAGGCAGTGGATAAAGGATCAGAAGGATGCCATTAATCCTTTAAATGCTTTCTCAGCTGGTTGTTTAGGAGTGTGTTAAGGTACCACCAGACTCATTTGGAACTGTGTGGTTCCTTAGCATTGGCCAGGTCTTCCAGGAGTTTAACCAGGAATTTCTTATGTTTAAATGGCTGTTTGGGGAGTGAGTACTCCTGTCTTGTACGGTATTTTACTCTGAATTATTGGGATGTACTTTCAGTACCACAGCACAGTGTGGCTTTTGTCTGATTTTTGTACTGATTAAAAAAAAAAATCTAATTGGAACATTAAACTAGAAAAGTGAAGGGAATGCTCCTCCAGCAGGACATCTCCATGTGCTGACCTAACTTCCTGAAGCTGTGAGTAGCAAGCTTGCATTTCCAAAGAAGAGTGAGTATTCCAGTTTCATTGATGTCCAGCACAGAGCAGCTCCCACATGGCCTGAATGGCAGTGAGGAGGAGAAGGGCACGGGCAGCACCTGGAGGTTGCAGTAGGAGGTGTCCTGCTGGTGCAGGACATGGAGGGCTTCTCTTCTCACATGGGGTCAAAGACCATGGCCTGGAGTGAAACATCCCCAGGAGGTGCCTCTGGCTTGGTTTGGCATCCTGGTGCAATGAATGGTTGGGAAAACCAGACGGGAGGAGAGGTTTCAGCAGTCAGCTCGAGTGGACCAGTTCCTGCCAAACTTATCCCCATAAAAAAGAGACTCCGTGATCCAGATCTGATACCAGCTCTTGATGTGTGGCTTGGAGCCAGGCATCCCTCAGGGCTGGCCCGAGCAGAGCTGAGAGCTGGGGGGAAAGGGCAAAGAAACCCCACCTGAACTGGCAGAGGGTCTGCAGAGACTCAAGTGACGAACGTGGCTGAATATCAGTGAGGGGTTCCAGGATAAACTTGCACTGAGCAAGCAAATAGTCACTCTGTTGGGGCTGGAGAGCAGTGGAGGAGGCCAAAGACTCTCCAGAGCCTTGGAGTTTGCCACAGATCCCAAATCTTTTCTGGCAGAGGCTCACCTGGAAGGGAGGGAGCCGGGAGGGAGGGAGATGGACGCTGGTTGAGATATGGAACCACATCTGTTATTAATGGCCAAACCCTCACACGGGTCCTGGCCAGGGAGTCCTTGAGAATTAGAAGGAGTGATATGTCCTTTCTGTAAAGCAAGAGGACTGGCAAGAAGGCAAAAATTAAGAGAAGCCGAGGAGTTAGATGCTGGCACTTTCAAAACTCACCATTTAAAGGCCCTTTCTGGTTTCAGGGCTGGTCCAAAGCTGATGGCTGAGCTGGGGGAGGAATGGCCCTGCCAAGGCTGGGACTTCCTGACTGCTGGCACCACCTGGCACCATCAGAGCTGTCTCCAGCCCAGGCACTGCTGCTGACAGGGCTGTTTTTGGTGAGGTGAAGAAAATACAAACCTGCTGTAGTGCCCACACCCCACGGGCAAATCCTGCAGGTCACTGCATGGGCATTCCCAAGGAGCAGCCTTGAGGACTCAAACACTTTTTTGCTTCCACAGCCCAGAAATGTCACACTGGCCACTCTGGAGCTTTACAGACCCCCATGGTGGGAGACAATTTCTTCCTGGATGTATCTGGGCTCCCCACACAAGGTACATCCTTAATTCCTGAGGGGCATGAGGGTGTCTCTGTAGGGTTTGCAGTGGTTCCCTGAGGATTCCAAGTTTCCAGCTGTTGCCCAACTCCACATCTTGGTCAGTTTTCCATCTGAATGCTGCATCTACTCTGCTTTCTCACCAGGTTTTTTCTTGCCCTCTCCCCTCTTGTGCCCAGAGCTGCAGAGATGGAAAGGGAAGGGAATCTTGGCAGCTGAGCAGAAGAGAAGGAGGGAAGGCAGGATCAAGCTGTGAGGGGTCGTAGTTTGCCTGTTTTCTCCTCTTCTCCTGCTTCTCAGTCCCTGAAGAGCAGAGCCTTTGCTCCTCCTGCATCATCAGCAGCATTTTGCTTTTGTCCAATGGACGGGGCCATGGGAAAGCTGCGTGTTAGGAAGAGTCAGGCTTTGCCACTCAGCTGGTGTACATTTGCCACCTTTGGGTAGTGCAGATCATCAGGCAGGTTTGGTGCCTACCCTGAGATTCCCCTTGCTGCTGGTTTGGGATTAACCTGGAGCTTTTCTGCCTCATTTCTTAGAGTTGTTGATACTTCTCAGTCTAGGATGAATTGAGTCTGGCCCCAGAAGCTTCTCTGGCTCTGGCATGGCATCCCTTGTCCATCAGCCCAGCAGCCCTTAACTCCAGCAGGAATTGTGAGGTGCTGCAGGATGTGGTAGCGAGGCTGCGTCCGCTGACCCATCCATTAATGCACATCTTTGCCTCTCCCACTGATTCATGTGGCTGCAACACTGAGGTCTCGAGTTGCCATCTCGAAGGCATTTGTCAGAGTGCGTCACACCTCTGTTACGGTCTCTTATCTCCTCTCACTTATCTGGTTTCCCGTGTCCACCAGCAGTGATTTACAGTGCCTCCCCCAGCTGTGTGGGGCGTTGGGCACGAGCTATGGTTAAGAATAGCTTTCAAGCTGTCAAGATAATCCAGTGTTCAGCTGAAATGGATCCGCATCAGCTCGAGCCAGGAACCACAAGGGACCTCCTGCGATTTCAGTGGGGTTTCAGCTTTCTCTGTTCCTCCCTCAGGCTGGCCCAGAACAGGGTGTGTTGGAAAGAGAAGATGACTTTTCAAGGGCCATCACGTCTAGGAGGTGATGCAGAAGCCACCTGAGCCTCCCTGAAATGCTTTTTCCATCCCACCTGTCTCAAAGCTCCTGGCCAGCACAGCCTGGCACCAGGCAGAGCATCAGTGCTGTTTCTGCAGAACATTCTGGACTCTGCACAGCACCCTGATCACTGTGCTGCTTCTCCTTCCTCCACCTGAAGCTATTTTTTTCAGAGCACCTCTTGCCCCTGTTCTCTGGACAGGCTGCAGCATTTGTCTGCCTGGCAGAGCAAATTTTGCCCCCGGGCTCCTCACTCTGCCCTGTGCCAAAAACCCCACTGAGCTCCTAGTGCACTTCACTCTTACTTGGCATATCCAGCCAAGGTCCTGCTGGAAATCCCACATCTTTCTGAGCTGTCTGCTGTTGTGCTTTCCTGTGAGATGTGGAAATACATTTTCTCTTCATTGTGCCTCCCTCCCACAACCCAGCCACAGAGAGAGGGCCAGGCAGGAAAGCCAAGATCTTCAAAGCTGAAGGACACACTTTTGCCTGGTCCTGCACACTGGCTACGTGGGAAGGAGCTGTGAAGAAAACCTTTCTTTCCATGCCCCTTTATTCCAGCCTCAGGCTGAGGTGTCCTGCAGTCTGTGTGGCACCATGGCTGTGTCCTGCAGCTGCCAAGGGTCTGAGGAGCAGCTGATAGCAGTGGGTGTTCCTGGAGCTCAGGGGTGGAAGGAGACCATCTGTGGGAAGGCTAAGAGGAGCTGCCTCCCCAGAGAAAGCTAATCCAAATGTATAAGGCTACTGAAGGGTGCATTTATCCAAGTGGTTTTCCAGCCCTGCTGCGTGGTCAGGCTGTGTTGTGAGCCAAGCCAGGCCACATCCACAAGGGCTTGGCCACCCACTCTCAGGACACACGCTGCCATCAGACTGCATGCTCTTACACTGCCACGGGCTTTCCGAGTTTCCCTTGTTCTTGGAAAGATGCTGTGTTGTACTAATTAGTGGGAACATTTGGAACCCACGTGGTTTGCAAGTCCTGCTGCTTGTGCCAGTCCCCATTTCTCAGACTGATTTAAGGAGGGGGTATTTTAAATAAGGCCCTCTTCTCCCTGCCTGCAGCAGCTAAAGGCACTGAGGCAAAGTTGCATAACCCAGTGCTGCTGCTTGTGTACATCCTTGAGAAGAAACAGCCACGGAAAAATCCTGTAACATTCCTCGGCTGGTCCGTCTCTTGGTATCAAAGCTTTTCATGCTGTGCTTTCACCTTTGGATCTTAATCCAACGGCTTTGGAGGGTGGAGGGGGTGGGCAAGGGCTCTGAGGAGCAAAAGACCCCTCTGAGAAGAGAGTGGGTAAAAACTCAGTCACACTCTGTCCGTCAGAGGTGCAAGGGATTCCTGGTTTGGTGTCCCTGACAGGAGGAAATCTGTCCCCTGGGGTGAGCTGGGCTGTGGGGCCTGCTTGCACTCAGTGCAGATGTTGCTGCTCACCCAGCCCTGGTTCCCTGGGGAGCAGCCACAGCTCTGGCTCCCCAAGTTCCCCGTGCCCCTCCTCTCATTCAGCAGCCAAAAGCAGCTCCCTGGCATCTCTGGAGAGGTGAACCCCCAAACCAGCTTTAAGCTTTTTTTTTCCACCCTAATTTCCACCCTAACCCATCCATTAATGAACCACTCCTGCCCTGTGAGCCCCCTGCCCAGGTATGGCTGGCTAGAGCAGTTTGTAGTTAAAACGAGTACTGTTGTTTTCTCCTGTGCTCCCCTGCCTGCCACTGATGGTCGGGTTTTCCAGGGAGACAAAGAGCAGATCTTTTTCCTTCCTGGCCTGGGCTTGTAGGATCCGAACTGTCAGCTCTTGGGGGAGGTAGTGAGGTGTCCTCTGTCCACAGAGGGCACCTTCTGCCCACCTCCTGCTCCCGGGACATCCCATTTGCTGGGCAGATCTGGGCAGGGAAGCCTGAGCAGAGCAGAGGTGAGGTTTCCCACCCCAGGAAGAATGACTGTCCCTTGCAGAGGTGCCTTTTCCTGATGGTGTCCAGCAGAGGAAGGAAAGCAGAGTGGATCTTCAAGTGGTGGGTACGAGAGAGGAGAACTCCGTGCCAGTTCTGCAGCATCCCCAGGCTGCACCCAACCACCAGCAGCAAGGTCCTCCTGCCACCTCCAGGGCAGGTGAATGCCACCTCCCCTCATGGCCAGGAGAGGAGGGAGAGCTGCTCCCACCACTGTCCCCTGGCATGGTGGTGTTTGGAGGGGTGGCTCGTGGCCAGCATAAAGCCTCCTCTACTCTGGGAAGCTGTGCTGCCTCTCCTGGTCCTGAGCCTCACAAAGACAGCCATGGGCTTGTCTGCTTGCCCTGGGTAGCACAACCTGCTCAGATCAGCACTTTGTTCTTAGTGCTCTGCCTGGTACGAGGGTTCTGGGGGTGCCACAGGACAGCCTGATGCTGAGGACACTGAAGCAGCTGCCTGGTGTGGTCCTGCCCGTGGGCTGCTGCAGACCCTGCATGGTGGTAAAGGGTGGTTGCAGAGAGCCCCAGGGACATAAAACACCATAATGACATGGGACCCTCTTCCTTGTCACCCTCAGCTGGTTCAGCAGCCCTTCCAGGACCAGGAGCAGGTGGGGTGTGCCTGCTGCCCACAGGAAGGTCAGACACAGGCTTCCCATGGCAAGACTCCATAGCCAAAGGGATTCATGCATGTCCCTCTCCCTCCCCAAAAGGGGTGAACAAGTGTGGGACACACTTGTCACTAAGGGTGGCTCTGGACCATGAGTCTGAAGCAGCCCAGGAAGGAATGAGGCTGTTTCCTGCTCTCCTACACTCCTGGCACACCTCTGCAGTGTGTGCAAGGGCTGCCTTCCCTCACGAGCAGCACAGACGTGTCCAGGGGCCTTCAGCCCCCAAGTTAATCCACTGAGTGTTTGACACTGAACACGAGGAGCCTGAGTGTGCTCCAGATGGAAACCCTGCTCAGTCCTGGCTGACAGAGCATCACCCACAGCAGCTCCCACACCTGCCTGCGTGCCAGCGCCTGTAAGGGAATCCCCGGCAGATCGATGAACCCCACATCCCTGCTGGATTAAGGAGGTGTGAGAAAGGTTCACTCGTGTGCTCGGGTCCATGCCCAGCTCGTGAGGATGTCTCTGAAGTGGCAGTTCTCCTAAAGCTCCTTGGAGAGAAGAGATGGCTGTTTATTGCCTTGTACCTTGAGGGTGACATTTGGACATTGCCAGCCCTCGCCCCAGAGCATCACCTTGGCTCCATTGTATAGATTGACTTTGTGACTCACCCTGCAACTTGATGCATTGTGTCCAGATAAAAGATACTCTATCCCTATGATAAAAACGGACAAAGATGATGTCAAAATAAAAGAATGTTTTCTCATCCGAATAAAAGTCAAAGCTGCCGTTCTTGGGGTTATTTTGCTTGAAAACCTCCAGAGAAAGCAAGACTTTGAGTTTTTACCATTTATAGTTAGTTTCAGAAAATTCAGCATGCAAAGTTTGCTATCTGCCTTCCTCCCCTGGTTTGGAGAGCCGTGTCTCTGTGCTGGTGCCTGGACCCTGCTCCTGCTGTTGGGGATGTGGGGGGGATGTGATGTCCCAGATGGACCCAACCCCAGGAACACTCCTTGGGCAGGGAGGGGCTGCTCTGTGCTGGCTGCTCACAGCCAGGACAGCTGGGCCACCTGGGGACCTGCAGCCACCGTCCCCAAGGGTTCATCCCGCTAATGAAGGACTGTCCCTGCCCGTGCCACCTCTGCCAGCCTGGGCATCCCCACAGCGGGATCACGGCCAAGCACGAGGGCAGCGGGTCTGAGGGGTGGGGAGGGCCCAGCCCTGGGGGAGCTGTGCCTTCCTGGCTGTGTTTCATTGAGCAGGGGTTTAATTTTAGCAAACAATGCCAATTAGAGAGGGATTGTTCAATGGCTGTGTCTCAATGGAGAGCAAGAGCTGCTGGCAGGGCTCTGCAGGACCCCATCTGTGGAGGGACCCTCCTGGGACAGGGGAGGGGACAGCTGAGCTCTGCTCTGTGGCTGCTGCAGCTTTGGCTTCTTCTGCTGCTCTGAGGTCACCATCCCTGTTGCTGCAGATGCAGGGACCGGGCTCACTGAGGGTCACCGTGGTCTGCTGGGGCAGCTGGGCAGTGTCCTCTGGAGACACTCAGTCTAGAAACTCTTGTTGCCTTCACTCCCAGGTCTCAAAAGAGCCTGTGCCTCTGCCCACCCAAGTCTGCTGCAGCTGGGGAGGTGTTGGTGTGGCTGAGGGGCAGATCCCTCTGCCCTGGAGTGGGACTGCAGCAGCAGGACTGGCAAAGTGCAGAAGAAATAAGCACAAGTAGGAACCACATACAGGACCACCCTCTGTCAATTCTGATTTCAGAGGTGAATTGATCCCATTGCTTCAGTTAAATTGTTCTTATAAATGTAATTAAACATTTTCTGGAGAAGGATCATGGATCACCTACTCCCTGAGTGAAGGCAACCATCAGAGGGAAGGTGCTCCATGGGAGCCTCAGCAGGAAAGTACCACTCTTGGGGTGCTCATAGTTTGTTGCTTTTGGTATTTCTGGTCAAAATTCAAGCCTTTGACCAGAATCAGTAAATTTGTGACCTTCAGCCTGAATCTGTCCTTCAGAGAGTGCCCCGGAGACAGTGTGGACATGAAGGTGGTAGGACTGGTGCTGCTGAGGAGCCCTCAGAGAAGGTGAAGTTTTCTGGATGTGTCAGGACACTGGGCCCATCCAGGCAGTGTCCTCCTGAGGGGAAGCAGACAGTCACTCTTGCTGCCCAAAGGAATTTCTGTCCCCATGCTCACTATGCATGGTCATCTGTGCCCAGCCTGCAGTTAATTTGGCAGTGAAGTAACTGGCAAATTAAAAAAGGTGAAGAGGGAAAGGAACAGAATCACAGAGATGTCAAACTGCCTCATTTTGGAAATGAAAGAGCCTGTTGGCAATGGCAGAGCTTCACATGGTGAGCTGGAATCTCAACCCAGGGAAAAAGGGAATGGATTAAACAGAACAAGAACTGAGGGACTCTAAATGCTGTCTTCAACATTTCAGTAGAGGCCTCATAAATCTAGACAATTATGAGATGTACTTAGAGAAGCCCAACACTATTATGTTGGGGCAGGAGGGCAACTCTTTGAAAACAAAGAGTTTCCAAGGAGCTCTGGCATGAGGACACAGCAGAGCAATGTGACCTGCATGACTCTTTAGTACCTGGAAGGGGCAGGCTGGATGAATGGAGCGGGCTGGAAACACCGTGTTCATTAACTCGTGCAACACAGGACAAGACAAATGTTCCTTGGCTTCAGCCTCTTTCCTTTTTTGGATGCTTGTCTGAATCCTGAGCAGCCTGTCCTGGAGTCCCTTCTGGGTGTTGAGGTGACTTGTGAGAGGAGGTTCTGGGCCGAGCCCCTCCTGACAGCCGAGCTCACGCTCTTGGTGCTGGAGGATTTTCCACCACACTGGCACGAGATTGGGCAGGAGGGAGCGGTGCCTGCCTGCCTTGCCCGGTTGTGCAGGAGCCTTTAAAGCAAAAACTAGAAGAAATGCATTTCCACACCCTGTTTTCTCTGCTTTTCCTCCCAGACTGCAGCAGAAAGAGCCCTTTCAGCGTGTCAGAGCACTGATGTGCGGCGTGGCCCGTGGAGGGGCTCACCACGAAGGGCAGCTGGGGCAGCTGGGGCAGGGAGGGTTTTCCTGTGTGTGGGGGCTGCAGGGCTGTGCTCTGGGTGAGGACTCTGTGTGGGACAGACATCTCGTGGGCTCACAGTGTCCTGTCTCACCCCAGTGCTGCTGCAGTGCTCGGGGGACCTGACCCTACGCCTGCTCTGGGAGAGGAGCTCAGCCTTGGTGCCGATGTGGGGCTGCCCCTGCCCCACCCCAGGAACGCTGTGCTTTGCACCCATATCCCCTCTGAGCCTCCTCCAGCAGAAAGGCAGCACTGCCCCTGCTGTCTCCTCACCTGGAGCTGGGGGTTTGGCACCTGCCTGGTCCTGCAGTTGTGTCTTCTCAGAGCTCAACAGCATCACTGTCCCAGAAACGTGGGAGGGAGGAAGGCTGTGCTGAGGGGAGAGGCTCTGGACACTGAGGTGCTCAGGCTGCCATCATGGAAAGCTCTGTTTTGGAGGATACAGTGGGGTGGGCAGTCACTGGACAGCACCACAGCTCCCAGTGACCAGCACAAGTGGGGTATGCTGTGCCATTCGTTGGCTCCTGCAGTGTCCCTGTGCCAGGAGGGACAGAGCAGGTGAAACGGGCAGAGCAACACAAAGAGCTCCCAGGAGAGAGGGCAGGCAGAGCAGGAACTGCTCCACACAGAGCCTAAGCCCTGCCCTGCACCCTGCAGCACTGAGAGCACCCAGAGCATGCACAGCACCCAGCCCTGTGAGTGAGGATGGCTGCTGCCACCTCCTCCTGCCTCTGACAGCTCTCTGTGTCTTGACATCTCCTCTGCCAAGCACCTCCCCAGCAAGGGCCAGACACTGCCATGGCTGCCACGGAGGAGCTCAGCTCTGGGCTGGCCTGAATGTGTGTGAATGTCCAGAGCTTCCCTGGGACCCATTCCCAGCCTCGTCAGGCAGTCAGAGAGGATGAAGGCAGAGCTCACTGGGCACTCGCTGGGAGGAGAGCGTTCCCTGCTTCCCTTCTGCAGGAAGGTGAATGAGCCAGCCCCGGCAGAGGCCATTCATGAAGTGGATGTGGGCCAGGGGGATCTCATGGGGTCACGGTGCCCTGTCTCATCCCAGCCCAGGCTGGGCATGCTGGCAGGCACAGCCCCTTGGCCAGGACCTGTGGGAGGGATGGGCTGTGCCTTTGCACGCGTCTTGCTCACACCCCTGCTCCAAGAGCAAATCCAGAGGTATTTTATCCTCTGTACATTTGTTTAAGGAAGTTTAAAAGCAAATTTGGCCCCTGCCTTTGAATCTTCGCTCCTATAAATTCAAACACCTTGGACAGAGCATGTCTGTGCAGTCTTACATGTGACATTTAGCTAAAACCACTTACAAACAACTTGCATTACAAGTTTATTCATTCCCCACAGAATGTTGGCTCCGCTGAGTGTCTCACGAGCCATCTGCTGTGGGTGAGCTGCTTATCTTTGCTATCAGAGCCCTCTTCTAAATATTATGACCAAACAGAATTCCAAGAACAACATCCATCCCGCTGCACTGCAAATGCGCAAAGCTGATAAACTGTTTATATATTATCAGCTAAATAAGTTGGGTTTATCTGGAAGGGTTTGCAAAATAAAGTCTCTTGGGGTGCTCAGAAGGAATGCATTTTACAGGTGGTGCTGGGAGACGAGGAGTTCATGGGGGCTGCCCTTGGCCTGCCACCCCTGCCTGAGCCAGCCCCAGGATGCCCATGGTGGCAGTGGGATGGGGGCCACTAAGGTCAGCAGTTCCTCCCCAAGAGTGGACCCAGATAAGTTGTGGTGGAGCAGTGGTTGAGCATTAGCTGCTTGACCAAAAAAAAGGCACCTGAGCCCCTTGCTCCAAGCCCAGCCGTGGGAGAAGAGCTCCCAGACCTCCTGATGCCTGGGATGTCAGCATCTGCCTGCTGCTTCCGTGGCTCTCCTGCCCACCCCCGGCCCCTGCATCTCCAGGGTACCCTGGGCCTGTCCTGCTGGATCACCTTCTGGGCTGGCTGGGCATTGGGAGGGTCAGAGAGAGGAGCTGTGGAACCTCCCTGCCCAGGACAGCAGAGGGGCCAGCTCACCCTGGCGCCTGGGACAGTGCCCAGAGCCTTCACCCCAGTGCCCCAGTATAAATTATCCAAAGGCTTGTGAAATCCACCCAAAGTGTCCCGGCCCTTCCCAGCCCAAATTGGGTATCACGGGCTGTGTTTATTCTTCCACACTGGGTTCTGCTCGTTGCCTTTTGGTGTCAAGAAACCTTGGGACAAGGCCATGAGCAGAGGTCAGTGCGGGCTGGCGCAGCAGACCCCGGCTGTCCCAGCAGATGGAGACCATTTATTTTCCCTGGGGGACTTCAGATTTAAGGACATTTTGTGTGCTGCTGCCAGAAAGCACATCTCACAGCTCTGGCGGGTTCCTGCTGGCCCCAGCTGCCCTCCCAGGGAGGAGCCCCGCCGGAGCACGCCCAGTCCGGCAGTGTGGGGCACGGACAGCCGGGCTGACCACGGCTCCTGTGGTGACCCCGGGGGCTGGGAGCAGCCAGGCAGTGAAAAGAGGGTCTGTGGCACTAAATAGCAGCAGATCCATCCACTGCCAGCTGCTGTGTGCCATTTCAGGACCATGGGAAGTGAGGAACCTTGGCTGAGGTGGGGAGCTGGTGGTGTCCATAAATCCTAGGGCAATACTTCCTTTTTCTTCCATGCCTTCCTGCTTTGGCATACTACTGTTCACTTCTGGAAGAAAATCTAAGGGAGGGGGGTGCACCACCAGCACCAGGGTGCAGGATTGGTGCTGGATTGGTGCAGGATGGGTGCTGGATGGGTGCAGGATGGGTGCAGGATTGGTGCAGGATGGGTGCAGGATTGGTACAGGATGTGTGCAGGATGGGTGCAGGATGGGTGCAGAATAGGTGTAGGATGGGTTCAGGATGGGTGCAGGATGGGTGCAGGATTGGTACAGGATGGGTGCAGGGTGGGTGCAGGATGGGTGTAGGATGGGTTCAGGTTGGGTGCAGGATGGGTGCAGAATAGGTGTAGGATGGGTTCAGGATGGGTGCAGGATGGGTGCAGGATGGGTGCAGGATGGGTGCAGGATTGGTACAGGATGGGTGCAGGATGGGTGCAGGATGGGTGCAGGATGGGTGTAGGATAGGCTAATTGTTTTGGTGCTGTTATCCAGCCATGAGGAGAAGCGGTGTCCCTGTGGCACTGAGGATGGGGCTGCACTGGGGATAAATCCAGAAGGATGGCTCAGAGGGAAGCTGCACAAATCCCAGGGCTGGGGAAGAGGAATTTTGTGGGGAAGGGCAGCTCTGTGAGCACTGAGGTGAGACTGAGCTGTTGTGGGGTGTCCAGGCCTCTCTGCCAACACAGTCACTGTCGGTGGCACTTTGGGGTCATTCCTACTTTCTGCCAGCCCTCACTGAGAGCAGGTTTCCTCGGGTCACTTCTCAGTAGCTCTGCATGGACTTCGGCCACACAATGTCCATCTGGAGCTTCCCTGGAGGCAACAAGTCATTCCCAACCCACCTGCTGCTGGAGCAGGCATTCACCCTGCCATGCCCAGACCCTCTGAAAGCCCCTGCCCCAGGGACAAGGCTGTCCTTTCCCAGGCTCCCTGCCATCAGGGTGGGGATGTTCCCAAAGCAGACCTCCAGCACTCCTTGTCCTGAAGGTTCAGCCCAGCTCCGAGCCCCATCATTCTGCATATCTTGCATACATGAAGCAACTCCTTTGCATAAAGATATGGAGTTTATTAGGAGACATTGGAGCTTAGGAGCTGTCAGGAGTGGAAGTCAATTCTGTTTCTGACACGCAAAGTGCCTTTTATAGGCTGGAATGGGCACGGTACCCTAGGCGGGTGCCTCTCCCTTGGCGCTCACTCGCCCCTGGTGCCTGATTCTTGCACTGCCTTGGCTTTGGGTCCTGTCCCCATCCCGTGCTGTGAGAGATAACACCACAATCCAAAGAATCTCTTGAGCTGAACTCATTTAAACACACCCACAGGCAGACTGTGCTCCCCCAGGTTCTTCTTCTCCCCAACATGCTGATTAACCCTTGTCTCCTCTCCTGGAAGTTCAAGGAGGTGACAGAAGACTCTGAGCTTCAGGGACACTGACCCTCTGCCTGCTGTTCCCTGTAACTCCAGGTCTGAGGAGCAGCTCCTCTGCTGGGGCTCCTGTCAGACCTGGCAGGGCTTTCACGTTCCCAGGTCCCTGTCCCTGCTGTCTGGCTGTCCCTCCCCTGCAGTGGGCTGCAGTTTCTGTTCCAGGCACATCTCCCACCCTGACTCTTGAAGCACACTTCCCTCTGGGATGGTTCCTGCATGGGTGTCACATCCCAAGGGAGCCTTAGGGACAGAGCTCAGTGACCCTGTGCCATCCAGCCCTTACCCCTGGGCAGCCTTTGCTGAGCAGAGGAGACACCATGAGGTAAAACCTTCTGTCAAAACTCCAACCAGATCTCTGCTGCACGGTGCTCCTCGGGGACAGAGCCCTCTGAGGGCTGCGCTGTGGGCAGTGGGACACTCCAGCAGAGCTGGAGACACGTCACCAGGAATCTCACTCGTTTGCAGCTCATTCCAGTTGCACAGCTGTCTCCTTTAAACAAAGTTTACTCAGTGTTGCTCAATGCTTCAGCCCTGCCTGTGCCAGGAGAATGTTCAGCTGCAGCGTGTGCGACCGCTACCCACTGAGCCACTCAGGGGAGGCTGATCCCACAGGGCTTGGCCAGGGACAGGGTTTGGAGCTCCACTGAGCTGTTGGGGACTTTGGCCCAGCTCTCCCACCACTGGACACCCCCCAGAGAGACCAGACCAGCTTGTCCTGGGCTTTCCACAGGGATTCCTCCTCTCTCCATCCACGCCCTTTATTTCAGTGCTGCTCGCATCCCTTCGTTCTTGCTCACCAGCCAAGGCTGGGTGCTGCCCCAGGGATGGTGAGAGGGGACAGGAGAGGGGACCTGAACCCACCTGAACCCACCAGGCTGCAGGTCCTGAGCTCTCAGGGATGCCTTGCTCCATGTCCCATGACAGCTCCCAGTTCCAGGGCACTGGAGTCCACCCTGACCCCACTTTGGTTTGTGGCACAAGGAGGAGTCAGGACCGGGCTGTGACTCAAAGTCTGGCAAGATTTAGAGGAAGAAATTACCCTGAGCAGTTGCCCCACTATCAAAGGAAGAGGAGTGCTCTGAAAACTCCAGGAAAGCCTGCTGAGTGCCCACATCATGAGGGATGCACGTGAGCCCCTCTCCTGAGGCCCCAAAGTGCTACTGAAACTCCCCAGGTGCCCAGGAGGGGAGGCTTTAGGACATATTCCTGTAGGATCCTGGCAAGGTCTCCAGACAGTCGGTTCATAAGCCTTTTTGGACACTGAGCTCCCCATCAGACTGTGCCAGAGCTGCCTCCCTCTGTCCCAGCGATGGTGGGAGTGCTGCACAGAGCAGCAGCCAGAAAATTTATGGCCTTGGTGTCTAGACCAGCTCTGCCCTGCCTGGGAGGACAGGTACATCCTGGTGAAAGGCAGGAGGCCTTCTGGCCCTTCATCTTAGGGCCAAGCAGAGGGAAAGTGCCAAAAAGCACCCTGCAGCATTCCCCAGGGACATGAAGGGTTGTCCAGCAGGTCACCTTGCTGTGCTGCCTGCTGGGGACAGTGGGGTGCACCCTCTGTTAAAATCCTCCCTCTGCAGCATAGGGATGTGGTTAGGGTGGGATGCTGGCCCTGGGAAGGGGTCTGCAGGGACCCTTTGGGGCACTGGGATGGGCTGCCCATGGAGGACATGGAGTCACAGTCCCTGGATGTGCTTAACAAAAGCCTGGACGTGGCACTCAGTGCTGTGGTTTGGTTGGTGAGGAGATGTTGGGTCATAGGTTGGACGTGATGATCTCCAAGGTCTTTTCCAACCCGGTTCATTCTGTGATTCTGTGATTGTGATGCTGCTCCATCCTTGCTGGGGGTCTCAGCCCTACGGGAGCAGAGCTGGATGCGTGGGATGGGCAGTGAGAGAGCTGGAGCAGGCAAAACCCCCAGGCTGCCCACATGGAAAGGGTATGAGAGACCACCAGGGAGGGATTCCCTGCAAATGTACTCCAGGGAGAGGAAGGTAGCTCACTCTGAGGGGACTGGGATGCCCAGTTGTGGTGCTCGGTAGTGCTGGGAGTGGTGGCAGAAGCAGGGGGGAATTTCTATCCTATGTGGGAGGTGGGAGCCAAAAATCTGGGTCCCAGCACAGCTCCTCACTGCGCTGGCAGCTGGCTGTGGCACCCCAGTGCTGCACAATGTGTTGGGCTAAGCCATGGCATGGCAGGCTCAGAGGGGACAGGCTCTGCAGCAGCCAGGCTGTGCCCTGCCCACCAGGCTGGTGACGGATGCAGGAGCACCAGGGCTGCTGTCTGGGGTGGGCAGCAATGCAGCTTTGCAGCTCACTTCCTCATTTTTGCCATTTTTCAGGGGATTTGTCACAGGTGGCAGCACCTTTGGGTGTCACCATGAAGATCTGTACATGCACATGCTCAATGATAAACATACAGATGTGAATGTGAGGGGAAATGTAAATATATACAATAATTTTCCACAATTAAGAGTTGTTTTAGAGCAGAAAATTTCCATTTTAGGCGTAGGGACATCAATTTTATAAATAAAAGACTTAAATAAACATTAGCATGGGTACATCAACACACACACACATACACACACACTCTCACAAGTGCACTTTAAATAGGCTCCCACACTGTAATTTTAAATAGTGCAAAACAAATGAATTCTCCAAATATTGTTTAAACTGGCACGGGGGGTTATGATGTCATTTCTGCAATAATCACAAACTTGTTTTCCTGTAATAAATATGATTTCTTTTCCCATTAACAGTTTATCAGGGCTTTTGGTGTTTGATGGCTGCAGGCTCCATCCTTGCACTGCCCTCATAAGGCACCCTTGGATTTTCTCATCCTTTTCCTTCTGGGAAATAAGGATCAGTGCCCAGCTTGGGAGCCCTGCAGCCTCTGGTGGCACCCTGCTGGCTCTAACTCTGCCTTTGGTGACAGCAGGATGGGGCTGTGTGGCAGGAGCCGGAGGGATGCTGGGCTTGTGGTCCCCAAACCCTCAGCCTGAGCCCTCCCAGAGCTGGTGAGGAGGAGCCCAGCCCAGCCTGTGTCACCTCCCTGAGCCAAGGTGTCACCAGCCAAGGCGTGTCACAGCCGAGGTGTCTGTGTGTGCTGGGGGAGCATCCCCACAGCTCAGGGGTCTGTCTGACACCTCCGCCTGCAGGAGCCTCTGCTGGAGGGGGACGTGCAGACCCCTCCCCAGGGACACACAGAGTCAAAGTCACAGAGGGCAGGGTTAGGTGGGATATTAGGGAGAAATCCCTCCCTGTGAGGGTGCCAGGCCCTGGCACAGGGTGCCCAGAGAAGCTGTGGCTGCCTCTGGATCCCTGGCAGTGCCCAAGGCCAGGCTGGACAGGGATTGGAGCAGCCTGGGACAGTGGAAGGTGTCGGAATGAGACGAGCTTTAAGGTCCCTCCCAAGCCAAACCAGTGACAGTTCTATGACCTGCCAGCCTCCCGGTGCAGCCCCAGGGCAGAGAGCCCCTGCCCTGCCTCCTGCTCGCCCAGCCCCGCAGGGAACACGGCCGGCACGGCTCCTGGAGCTCTGTTCATTCACACCAGCGCAGGACACGGTGTTTCTGAATGGCTTAGAATAATATTTGGAAAAATTCATCTTAAGTATATTAGTCCACTAAGCCTTTAAGTCTTCACAAGGGCCTTAATTCCAAGGACGCTGGTGCACGCCTGTGCCAAGGATTTTGCAAGGCAGTGACACAGAGGCGGCTGGGCTTGGTCCACGCCCCATCCTGCAGCCTCCAAAATGGTTAACAAATGTCTTACTGCTGCAAAGCTGTTTCTGCTTAGCTGGGAAGCAGTGGGGTTCTGAACCCTGCTTTGTAGCACCCTGCTGGCAGCTTTTGTCATTCCCAGGCTTGGCATATTATTGGAACTATTAAATGATGTTGCATTGCCTCATTGTATTTAGATTTTAAACATATTTGTAAGGGTTTGAAAAAAAAAATTGTTCTCATTATTAAAGCAATGTACCAAATACCTTCTAGTAAATAATGTGTCCCAGAAGTGCTCTGCTCACCCAGAGCGGGTTGGAGAGCAATAAACCAGCAAAAGGGAAGGAAAAAAAATCGTCTGGATGTCACAAGGATGTAGAGCCAGGAGGAATGAGAAGTGGGAAAGCACGGGGTGATGCAGCTGCACTCCCTGAGAGCTTCTGTTCACAGGCACAGCCGGGCCCGGGAGGGCAGCGCTCCCAGCCCGGGGCCCGGGGCAGGCTGTGGAGAGCCAGCTCCAGAGACAGGGCACGGGATGAGCAGGTTGTGCCTGTGCCACTGCCCCTGGCAGTGCTGGGGCAGCCGGGGCCGGGGCATGCGGGGTTTGGCAGGGGGGGAGGCAGACGGAGCTCAGGTCTCCCTGCGGGCGGCTGGGGAGGCAGGGGCAGCCTGAGGGAACTCTGCCTTTGCTCCTCAATCACCCCTGTCCCACTAGCACAGAAAACAGCAGCAGAAGCCTTTGATTCTCCAGGCTACCCAGGCTGTCTAAAACCACGAGTCAGAGCCAACCTGCCTGCCCACCTGCCCGTGGGGATGGAGATGGAGACACCTGTGTTTGGAAAACCGTCTTAGCCAGGCCACTCTAGCAAGCTGCCCCTGCCACTGTCACCACCTGCTTTACCCAGCCTGGCAAAACTCTCTGGTAAAGGTTTTTCCCAGAGTCTGGCTGATTCCCTGGCACCCCTGAACTTACACCTGCTGGCAAGTGTTTGTCTCCATCCATCTCATCAGTTCATCTGCCCACCCCCTCCCCACCCTGCTGCCAGCAGCCAAAGGGGCTCTGGGAGTCAGTCTGAGACTGTGTGCCCGAGCCCCAGGCTCCCTCCCCGGGAGGGATGAGCTGTGCTGGAGGAGGAATAGCAGTGCTGGGTGCTCACTGTTTGCTCTCCCTGCTGTGCCCAGCCAGCAGCCTGCAGCACTTGGGCAGCAGAGCTCCTCACCAGGGGTGTGACTGACAGCACAGCCCGGGCCAAGGATGTGTTAGGTCACTCTTCTAGAAGCTGGGAAAGCACCAAAAAGCAAACAAAACCAAAACAACAACAGCACAACAAAGAGCCAGGAAGAAAGGAAAATAGCTGTGATGCTGTTGTGATGTCTGCATGAGTATTTTTGCAGCGAAGGAATGCAGATGCATTTTTGCTGGGTTACAGCACAGTTCTCCACAGACCAGCAACGATGCACTGTAAACAGACCATGCTAAAACACATAGTTCTCTCTAGATCTTTCTGCAGCATTTTCTCTAAATAGTTATTTTGTAATAGGCATTTTATTTGCTTTGCAGAGTCCCTAAATAGTATGAGCACGAGTTCAGGAACATGCATGTTCTGGCATTTATTTTAAAGTCCTCTTTATTTAGCAAACGTTGCACCAAGAGATGTCCCCTGCCCACCATGTCCACTCCCACTGCCCAGCTGAGGTCCTTGACGCCCTGCAGGGTGCCAGAGCAGCCCCCTCCCCACAAAACCATCTCCCCTCACCCACAGGGGAAGGCAGGAGCAGAGCGGGTGTCTCTGTGCTGTGTAGACAGCAAAGAAAGGTTCTCCAGGTAGATTTTTCCTCCTCCAGTGAACAGGAAAGGGAAACAGAGGATGGGAAAGGCAGGAACATTAGAGCCCAAACTCTTTTGTGTTGTTTCATAGACCATCAGGCTATGTGGGGAGGCAAAGCCAAATTCCTTGCTCTGTTGGCCCAGAGCAGCCCCACTGCACTTCATGCCCAGAGAAGGCAGCCAAGGGCATTTTATCCTGGAGGAAATGGGGCCTTTCAGATGTCTGACTTGCATCCAAATCCAGGTGATTTGTTTCCAGAGGCAGGTGAAGGTGAACAGGACAGACAGGGCTGGGCAGCTGGAGAAGCTCTGTCACCTCCCTCTCAGGCCCCAGGAGTGGCACCAGGATGGAGCCATGAGAAGAGGGAGAAAGCCCTGAGGTCTGGAGGAAGAAACTCAGCTACCTGTCTGCTTCTCCCTGCTGGCTGGGGATGCCATGGCAGAGGAATTTCTAGTGGAGGGACCAGGTCTGGCCAGCACTGTCCGTCACTTGGCTGGAGGTGGGACAGGGCCAGAGGGAGCCCACGTGCCAGTGCTGAAGCTTCCAGCACTTTGGAGGATGCCCAGAGGTTTGGACATCACCCAGGCTCTCCTGCCTGCCTTGGGACACAGGAAAGGCAGTTCTGTGCTCAGCAGCACAGCAACCAGCAGGATTTTTCCATGTCTCCCCAACATTACTTTTTTTTTTTTTTTACTACCTTCTTTGAGACCTTCCAATCTATTTCTCAGTGATCACTCTCTGATTCTCCCTTCCCCCTTCAAATCTCAGTGTCACCAGCAGGAATTCCTCTTGGGTTTGTAGAAAACAAACTGCAAACGAACTACAAAATACATTCCTTTTGCAAAAAAGGGGGAAGGGCAAACAAAAGTTATATGTGATTTTCTCTAGTGGCCTCATTGAGAGTGCCAAGTTTTGCCCATTGTGTAAAATGCAGCTCATGTTCCCCAGGAGCAGAGCTGGAAGGCAGCTCTTGGGGCTGGGTGAAGCTGTTTGGGTTTGGAGATCACGCTATGTAATTGCATGGCAAAGGGGAGCCTGCCCTTGTGGTTACCAGCTCCAAATGGGAATGGGATGAATAGCCAAACTTTTCACAGGCGTTGTAAATTGTCTTTCCACAAACCAACTTCCAGGAATAACAGCATGCTTTTCTAAACGATGCTTGTTTGCTCTCTGCACCCTATCCAGCCCTCCCCCTTCTCTGCTCTGCTTTTTATTCTTTTTATTCATTCAAGTGATGAAAACTTAGGGAATATTTTGGTGACTTTCACAGACATTTGTGATTTTTCCTCCTGAACTGCCAAAGTAAAAGTTGGCCCAGACCAGCTAAGGCACTTCCATAGGGATTTGAGGATGGTAAATCAGAGAGAGGCAACAGCACAGTGAAATCTTGGTCAGGAATGACAATGCCATTTCCCCCCTCGCAAGGAACGGAAAGACAGAAATAACTCCAGGAAAGACTTTCCTGCCTCCACAAAGGCTGCTGGAATTTGCAGCAAACCCAAAGCCTTTCTGCCCTTTCCCGCTCGCACACGCTCCACGTTTGGCTTGTTAGAGAGTCCCTGACACGAGACCTCGGCGCTTTATCTGATAGGAGAAGCAGAGCAGCTGCTGGATGTGCCTTGCAGGAACAGCCCACCTAAGTCGTGTGAAAATGGGGGCTCTGGGGGCAGCATCCTGCGGACTCCAGCTCTGAATCATCCCTGGAGCTGTTCCTGAGCAGGCCACACTCCCACTGAGGCTGTCTGCAGCCCTGGCTCTGAACAGCCCGCAGCTCCAGGCTGGGGTTAGCAGCAGCTCAGCCCTGCGCTGCAGACAGGGCACTGCCATCCATCCCAGCAGGGACAGGGTCTCTCCGAGGAGCTTTTCCACCTCTGTCCCAACACCGGGTGGTTGGAGAAAATGTCCTGGTGGCTCATTGTATGGGATCTGCTCGGGGACATTGTGGGGGCTGCTGGCTCACTGGTCACTGAAGTGACAGGAGATGCCCTAGAGCAGCGCTGGACTCTGACAGCAGAGGCTTCCTTGGGGCAGGATCTGGCAGCTGAGTAAGGGCTGGAATCTACATCTTCTCCTGACTCTGCCATCTGCTGAAGGGAGCCTGGACAGGGCAGTAGTTAATGGGTCTGTTCTAATCTAGAACAGACAAGGAGGTCATGGTGCTGAAAAGAGGAGTTTCATTTTGTAGAGAAATAATTGGAGGGATTCCTCAAGGAAGCATTGAGATCTTACACTTCTAAATTATTTTAAGTCATGGTTTTGCCACCAAAAGAGGAATCCTGCTGGCAAAGTCTGCACTGAGTGAAATACTAAATAAAGGCTAAAAAGGTGCAGTCAAAGCTCAAGAGGAACAGCATCTCCCTGGAAGGTGAGGGAGGAAGAGTCTGTGGGACTTGGACACTCCAGCTGTGAGGGGTTGGGAAGGGGATAAACTCTGGGTGGACACAGAGCTGCTGGAGCTGCAGGACAATCTAGTCATGAACATGAAAGGGTAGAAGGTGTTTTCCAGGCATCAAACCAGGAAAAGCTTCCAAAGAAGAGAAATAAGTGACACAAAAGCCCTGGTGCCACAAAGCTCAGGATCTGGACTCAAGAGTGTTGGGTGGGCATCACATCCCGAGAATCCCAGCACAGGGAAGGTGCTGGGTTCCCAAGGAAATGGAGCACAGGGACTGGGGCTGTCACAGACACAGCAGGTCACAGTGGTCATGCTGGCCTTGGACAGTCCCACGGGCAGATGAGCACTGAACCAGCAGCCACATTTTCATGATACAAACACCCAAACCCCATTGCTGTGGGTCCAGGGGATGTGGGTCAGATTTTCCTCTGAAATCAGACCCTGACACGCTGGACTGTCCTCCTTGGTTAACCCTTTATTTCAGGGAATTCGTGGGTAGGAAAATGCTGCCAGGAGCAAGGTTTTCTGGAACCAGACCCAGTCTGGGGGCTTAGTGGTGGCATGGGAGAGATCTCACAAAGGAGCCCTTGTAGATGTGATTTTGAGCCATTCTTTGAAATTCAGAAACTGAGAAACTTGCAGAGTTTTAGAGAAGGTTCTCTTGCAGCCATGGATCCTTGGCACAGAGGGCTTTAAATAAAGTCAGCTAAGACCAAACTGGGTGATCAGAACCTTCTCATGAGGTGGTGATGGTGCCTGTGACACCTGGTGTTGTTTGGGGCAGGGGAAGAGTCCGTGAGAAGCCCAGCCTGGCAGTGTGGGGTGGTGGGTAAGGAGGGTGTCAGTGCCCCCCTGCACTGACCCCCCAGCTCCCCACACCGCTCCCCCCTCTGCTGAACAAGGCAAAACATTGTCTGGGGACTGGGGACTGGCAACTCCCCATTCTCTGGTGAATTGCCCTGCCTGAAGATCCCATCCTGTGCATGTTTCCATTTCTATACCCACTGCTATAACATCAGGTCCTGGGAATGCTCCCCCCTCCTGCACTCTTTCAGGGGGTATCGATGTTTCCAGTTAATGTGGGGTTTTTTGCCCTCACTAAAGAATTTTACAAATTGTTTGTTTATTGTGTCAATCTCTGCCTTTGTGAGCAGAAGAGGGAGCATCTGGAGAGCATCATGTACTCTTGGCATGGGTGTTCCTGGGAGGTTGAGCTCTCCCCAGCGTGAGAGCAGCAGCCCATCCCTGATCCCCAAACCCTCATCCCATCCTCGGATGGGGTCATGCCTGAGCACATCATCCTGCTGTGCCAGGGCAGTGCCAGGCTGCAGGGGAACCACGATGCAGAATCACTCCCCCTGCCCTGAGCCACACCTCCCATGTGAATTCACCTGCCTGCTTCACAGCAGAGCAAGGTCTGCTGATGTCCAGCTCTCCTGGAATCAGCCTGGCTGATGCAGGAGATAAAGAACCCATCTCTCCATGGGTGCCAAAGCAAGGCAAGGCTGATGTGCCCACCCAGCCTGGGGATTCAGCAGAGCCAACAATCACAGCACTGAGGCGAGCAGCAGCTTTACCTTTGCATCAGAATTTTCCATCACAAAAGAGTTTCATTGGGGGAAAAAATGAACTCGTTGATTAATCAAGAGGAAAATGTCACACAGGAATGCACCAGTTTGAGTTAAAGTCTTATCTGAGAAGGTCAGGGGTGCTGGGGAGGGATTGTCTCCTGGAGACAGGGGCAGACCACCCTGCAGTGGCCCATCACCTACTGGTCGGGTCACAGCTGGGAGGTGTGGAGGTGCCTCTCCCTGAAATCCCGGGGGAGGGACCTACAACAGGGAGGGGGACAGCAAAGCAGAGACCCAGCTCCAGTCCCCTGTGACCCAGCACTGGGTACACCCCAGGACAAGCACATGCCTTTCCTGTCCTGCTGGAGCTGCTCAATTGTGTCTAGTTAATTAATATTCATTAAGTCAAAGGGAAAGTTGGATTGCAGTCTGCTCGTTAAGGTACTGACCTGGGCCCAAGTTCAAGCGATTATTCCTTTATTTATGCTGTGGAAAGTTGCAGTGGGACAGGCCGTACAAACATGCTGGTCTGGAGCTCAGCTGGGGTCTGGGACACTTCCAGACAAGTCCCCCTCTGCCAGCACTGGAGAAAACCTTGGTCCTCCTTCCCACACCCCAGCTGGTCTCGTGCCATGGCAATCCATCCGGGAACGTCTCTGGTTTTTCATGGAAATTTCTCGAGTTTTTGGGTTGATCCTGGTGTGGGGTGGGAACATTTTCTGATGCTTTTGGAGGTTTTGTTGGAATGGTGAGGATCTTCCTGCCCAGCACTGCGGCCAGGGCAGGCTGCTGCTGGCTTGGCAGCCAAGGTAGTGCTCAGAGCTCCTCGTGTGACATTTGCAATAAGCAGTGGCACAGCCTTGCAGCAGCGCCTGATCCTGTGGGGAGGCTCATCCCTTCCTGGGAACTGCTGCTTCCAGCTTGGGAGCTCAGCTGAGCTCAGGGGGGCTGGCACTACAACCAGTCCTGCTGGGTGGGGTCACCTGGGTTGGCAGGTAGATCATAGAATGGGTTGGGTTGGAAGGGACCTGACAGCTCGTTTAGTTCCAACCCCCTGCCATGGGCAGGGACACCTCCCACTGTCCCAGGCTGCTCCAAGCCCCAGTGTCCAACCTGGCCTTGGACACTTGCAGAGGTCCAGGGGCAGCCACAGCTTCCCTGGGCACCCTGTGCCAGGGCCTGCCCACCCTAGAGGGAAGGATTTCTTCCTAACATCCCACCTAATCCTGCCCTCTATCAGTGTAAACCCATTCCCCCTTGTCCTGTCACTCCATCCCTTGTCAATAGTCTCTCCCCCTATTTCTTGTAGCTCCCTTCAGGCACTGGAAGGCCACAATTAGGTCACCCTGCAACTTCTCTCTTCCAGGCTGAACAATCCCAGCTCTCCTGGCCTTTCCTCACAGGAGAGGTGCTCAATGCCCACAGAAGGATCTCCAGGGCTTGAGGAACGAGCACACCCTTCCTGTGCCCAGGGCAGGGATGCTCAGGGCTCTCACAGTGCCACAGCAGCCTTGGTTCCCTTGCTGGGACAACACGAGGCCACACGTCTGTGCCACAGGGGCCACTGCTGCCTCCTCCACAGAGGATGGAAATGGAAGCTCTGCCCTTCTCCAGTGCTTTGTGTGAAGTCTGGAGACTCTCTGCCTCTGTCAGGAGTGCTGGCTGGTTGTCACTCAGGCAGATCAGAGGTTCCCACCCAACAGGGGCATCTAAACCCAGCAGTCTCCATGCTGGCTGGCCCCACAGGATGTCCTGGGACCCCACTTGGCCTTGGGCCCAGCTTAGACTGAGAGCACTGGTTTGGCAGGGAGCAAGCTGCAGAGCCCATGGGCTCATTCCTGTACCCCAGACTGACAGCAGGGTCTTCCCATGGGCAGGGCCTGGCAGACACCAGGAGCAGCAGAACAACCTCCCTGAGATGCTGCTCCAGCTTTGAGCAGTCCAGTTGCAGGTGTTTTATGGCTTGGTGGCTCCATAGCCAGCAGCTTGTCCCCAGTGCCAGGCAGAGAGCTGCATGGAGAGCTCAAGGTCAGCTCCATTGCAGGGATTTCCAGGTGTTGAATCCAAGGAACATCCTGGAGAGGGCAGGGGGGTGCCCATGGTGCCCCAAGGTGGGCTGTGCACCATTCCTGTGTGCACAGCCAGCCTGGGCCCTGCCAGGAGAGCTGCTCACACATTTCTGCCAATTCATCCCAATGGAAACTTTCCATAGTCTAAATTTGTTTAGAAAAAACACTGAAATGAAACATTCTGCTGATGTCAAGATATTTGGCTTTTGCATTAGCTGGTGAAATGCCCTGATTTTTTTGTTTTGACTTTTTGTTTCTGTATCCTACTGACTTTATTATTCCAGTATACCTCATAAAAATAAGAAGTAAAACAAAAAAAAAAAAATTCAAACTGAATTACTTCAGTTGGCTCTAGTGCCATTCTTCAAATTACACGTGACTGGCCAGTTGAAAATTTGTTGTTTTCATCCTGATTAGAGACAAAATCCAACCTCCAAAGGCCATAATTTTCTTTGGGTTGGGATTATGATCCTGCCAGTGTGTGCACCTCGTGTGCTGTGTCCCTGGGGCTGAGCTGGGACGGGGCTGCACAAGCAGAGGGCCCCCCATGGGTCAGTGCTGATGCTCTCAACAGTCCCCCATCTCCTGCTGAAGCCCCCACTGTGGGGGCAGAATGGATTGTCAGCTCCACTGGTGGCCTCAGACAGGGCCAGGGGAGGCTCAGGGTGGGCAGAAGGAGGAATTTCTCCATGGAAAGGGTGGTCAGGCCTTGGAAGGGGCTGCCCAGGGAGGTTTGGAGTCCCCACCCCTGGAGGTGTCCCAGGAAGGGCTGGTGGCACTCAGGGCTCTGGGCTGGGGACAAGGTGAGGATCAGGCACATTTTGGACTTGATTATCCTGGAGGTCTTTTCCAGGCTCAGTGATCCTGGGATTCTGCAATTCTGGGATTCTAACCTGGTTGGACAAGGATTGCACATGACATCCACCCCTTCCAGCTCCCAAGACTGGGTCATCATCACCCAGAGACAGGCTCTGGTCCCCAGCCTGTCCCACTGACACCTCTCAGAGCTGGTTTCTGTGCACTGAGCAGAAGTCACGGGTGGTTTCCTCCCAGGAAGGCCCAGAGCCTGCCTCCTGCCCCAGCCTGCATCATGCAGCTGTGGGGGAAACCCTTCCTGCCTGGGGCACTGGGTTTGGACTTGTGTCCTTCAGCAAAACGCTGTGTTTGTTTATCCACCAGTCTGGGTGTCTGGCTCTCCGTGGGGACAGCTGCTTCCAGAGGGCTGCAGTGAGCACATTGACAAGTCCTGCATGGAAAAGCTGAGGGCTGATGACCCCTACAGTCAGCCTGGGAAATTCATCCCAGCTCCAGCAGCTCCCACCAGCACCTCTCAGTGTCCACCCAGCCCCATCCCAGGATGCTGTCCAGCCAAACTGCCCTCCCAGCCCTTCTTCACCTACAAAGAGCAGCCTGGCCCAGCCCAGCCCTCACAGCTGGGTGGACTCCTCGGGATTTGGTGCCACTCAGTCATTGCTGAGGCTGAGCACAGCCCCCAGGGACCCCTCAGCAGCCAAGGACCCCATGGAGACCAACTGGGTTTTATCTGGGAAGCGTTTGCTGGGGAGCCCCTGGGGTTACAAAAGCAGAGAGCACACACCAGCCATCCTCCAGCATTTACATCTCTGACAAAAAACCCCTCTGCTCAGACCTGTCTCCTTGTGGGGAGTAGTACACCAGATCTGGGGATAGTTTTATTAGCACAAGGAGCCCCATGTCCTGCTGTCTGCCACTCCAACTCAGAGCAAGGCTTAGAAATAAATCCCTGGAGTGCAGAGTGATCCTGTGACGTTCTGCTGAGGGTTCCCTGCTCTGTGCACCACTGAATCCTTGCACTGCTGCCTCTTCTTTCCAGTAGTATGGCTCAGAAGGGATCAGAAGCAGCATATCCTTCCCATTAGCAGTATCACTGCCATCCCACAGTCAGGGTTTCCCAGGTTTATTATCACTTTATGTGCTGTGTGTCTTTTTTGTGAAAATGTATTTGTCAGTTTTGGAGGCACCTGTGTGGTTTATTCTTTGAATGGGTCATATTTAATGCAGGAGCCACTGGTGTGGGGCTGCCTGAGGGAAAGCTGCTGTTTCTGATGCTGTGTGAGCACAGCCAGAGCGATGCTGGGCCCTGTGAACCAGCCCTCAGTGAGAGACACTGCTCTGGATTGTGTCCCACACAAACAGGCTGGACAGACAGGACCGTGGCTCTTACCTCATTTCTTAGGAGGGAACTGAAGGAAATCAGGAAAAAAACACCCTCTTATGTAAAGAAAACCCGTTTTACAGAAATAATTGTTTTTCCATCAAATCTTTCCAATTTTTGATCAGTGTGAATGGGCTAGAGCTGAAGTTTGGCCCCTCATAGTGCATCTCCTGGCAGAAAACTGCTTGGACTTCCCTGTCCCCATCCCCATCCTCCTCCAAGGGCTGACCCCTGGCCAGCCTCACCCACGAGGTTCCTTGGCCAAGGGCAGCACAGGAGCTGGAGGTTTTGGTCATCAGCTCCTTCCTGGGAATCAGAACTTTCTGTGAGAATGAAGAAAGGGCCTCCAAACAGCTTCAGGGTGTGTTCCTGAGGGCCAGGCCAGCTCCCACAGGATGGTCTGACAGGGCTGGGAGCTGGCTCACCATGAGGGACAAGTCAAGAAGTTTGGGGAAAGGGGGCCAGGGCTCAGGTGGAGCAGGACAGAGCAGTAAAAGAGGCTGTTGGACGTGTGCTGTGTCTGTGGGCAGAATTGCATTCAGAATTTCAGGGCCTCCTGCAGTCTGTGACCCCAAACCCCAGACTGGGGTTATGAGAAGATTATTCCTCTCTCTCCAGTTCCCAGCCAGGCAGGGAGCTCTGGCTGCTGGTGCCAGACTTCAGAGCAGCCCCGGTCCTTTCCTTTGCTGACCAAGTCACAAGAGCTGTGCAGGCACTGCTTGGCTGGCTGAAGAGTGACCTCACACCCAAGGAACATCCCTTTGTGTTGGGGGGATGGCCCCAGCTGCATGGGGAGCTGCTCCTGGGGTCCCCATGGGGCTGGGGCACAGGGACGTGGTGGCACAAGCACTGCAGGAGCAGTTTGTTGTCTCTGGTGCCATCATCAGACACAGGGAGGATGGAAAGCAGCTCATCAGGGTGGTGGCACCAGTGCCATTCACCACAGGCTGTTTGTCAGACGGGGACAGGAGCCCAGAGAGTTGGAAGGTTCACCTGAGGTGAAATTCCACCTGGCACCAGCAGCCACTGCCACCCCCTGGCCCAGGCACCATGGGAACAGACCTGCCCACACCCAGGCTCGTCCCCTCCATGCTGGGGTGGCCACAGGCAGGCCGGGGTCTCACTGAGTCTGGCAGGAATTTTGCCCATGACATCAGTGCAGTGGAGACTTCTCATCGTTCTATTTGGAGAGATTATCTCGAGCAGCCCTTGGCAGCCCTGCACGGGTGGGATGCCAGATTTTTTCCCAAATTAGAGGTGAAATGTGCCAGTAGAAATGCAGTGAGAGCCAGGCTCTCTGCCTCCCGATGGGCAGGGTGCTGGCAAAGTGCTTATCAGGGCGATATCCGTCCCTCCAGGGGAGCAGGAAGCTGCTGACACCTCACCCAGCGCCTTGCTCCTGGCCCTGCACCTGCTCTGGCACCTGCCAAACCCTCCACACCTTGGAGAGGATTTTTTTTTGGAATCCCAAACATCCTCAACCCATCAGGGTGGGTGCTGGTGAAGGGTGTTTGGCTTCCTCACCTTTCCCAAGGCCTGGGTGCGTGTTCACAAGGAAGAGGAGGGGACTCGGGGGACCCAATTGAGAAACATGAAAAAAACAAAACCAAAACAAATTCTCAGTTAAATATCCTGGGAAACAGGTCTGAGATTTTCACTGTCACCATAATTCTTCCACCTTGAAGGTGTATTTTTAGTCCCATCATCTGTCTAGGGCAATGAAAGGTTTATGCTTTGGGGCCATGTGGCCCAAGAGGACAGCTGGGTGCTCAGTGGGTCCTTGGTCTCAAGGCTCATCATGGAGCCTGAGTTTTGGGATGTGCATTTTCTCTTGGATGCTGCTGTGGCAAGCACATGGAACTGGCTGGATTTCCATGCTCATTATGGTTACAAAAATGTCTCATTGAATAATTGAAGTTTGCATGCTTTATATGCACGAATAAACTGTGAGAGGCACTTCAGTGCAAAAGTGCTGTTTCATTAATTTGCCCTAATCTTATGTTTGGGTGTTTTTTTTTTAGTCTTAGAGCATGTCATTAGGTATTCCTGTATGCAAAGCATCACACTGTTACCTTTTATATCATAACCAGACAACATGGAAGTTACTTTTTCACCTTTTGACCCAGTGAATGTTGAGACTTTTACACATCAATTTAATGAGAATCAGAAGAGACTCCTCAGCGCTGACATTTCTGATGGTGTTCTTGTGCTTGCCTTCTCGCAGTCTGATTTACTGGTGCTCTGATTTGCCAGCATATAAGTCATTAATCCCCACTGTAAATTAGTGTCAGGGAAGTTCTGAACCGACCTGAGCACGTGTTTGAACCAGTGTCCCTTCCAAATGCCTCTCGTGCTAAACTCAGTATTAACTCTTCCTTTCTCTCTGTCTCCACAATAAAGCCAGGCTTGTGTGCAAGGGAAATGCTGAACACTCAGCCTGGAGCAGGGAATGGGAAGGTGCAAACCTCCTCCTGTGAGAGCATCATTGCCAGGTCCCCTCAGAAGGAGGGACCAGCACTCCCTAATCAAAAGCTGGAGAAGAAGGACCCTGACAGGGATTTGGAAAGCGTTTGTAGGAATCCTCTGCAGAACCCTGCTGAGATCCCATCTCTTGTGAGAGCCAAAAAAAATGATAAGGGGCTGACAAGCCTAAAGGGCAGAAGAGCTAAAAGTGGGAAAAACAGCTGACCAGAAAGGTCACTGCAAATAGGCAAATGCTTGGAGAACCAGGGAAGTGGAGGAGATGTAACTGCCTGGGGCAGCACAGCTGAGAGCCCCACAGTGAATTTAACTGGAGGAAAATGTGGGCTGGATATCAGCAAAATCCTGTCTTCCGGGCAGCAAGATCTATGGGAGCAGAGTGCTTTCCCAGGGGACAGAGCAAGTGCTCTATTGCTGGAGTAATTTAAAATTGGATGGGACAGAGTGCTTGGGAACAGGCTGCAGAGGCTAATTGTGGGCTTGGACTGTGCAAAAATCTGGCATGCATGGAAAATAAAAGCTCGCTGCAGAGGGATCTATCTGTTCATCAGTCAGTGGTACAAGGAGCAGAAGATACAGAGCAAGGCAGAGGATTTGGGTCTGGGGGAGATGAGCTGCACGGGGTGCTGGTCCCTGCTGAGCCCCAGAATCCCTGGGAAGCTGGCAGTGCCCTGGGATAGTGGCCAAGGGGCTCCACTACTCCTCCTGCTATCCTGGAGAAAGGCTCTTTGCTGCCCCTCCACTCCCCTCCTGGTGGGGTTTTGGCGTTTCTGTGCCAGGGAGGAGTTTGGGAGGGGCTTCATTACCCAGGGAGAAGGTGGAATCTCTGTCCAGAGCTCAGCCTCCCCCCAGCCCAGGCAGCTGATGGACAGAGGGATGGCCACTCCACTTTCCTGCTCTCCTCGGGAAGAGGTTCCGTGGCAAGCTGTCCCTCTGCCGTGATTTACGGTGCCCTTCCCGGCTCCTCTGACCTCTGCACTTCCCTTTCCAAGCACCATAATAACCAGTGAAGTGCTGGGGAGCTACGAGGGCGGGTGCTGGTGGTGGCTGAGCTCTGGGTCTGCCTGGGACCTTGTCCCAGAGTGAGCTGGAAGATGCAGAGACCTTCCCTTGCCTCCTTGCAGCTGGAGCCGGGCTTAGTGTGGGCTCTGGGGTGGGCAAGGCACCTCTGTACCCCACACTGGCACCCTCTGGGTCATCAATGTGGGCTCAAACCATCGTATCCCTCACTCACATGGGGACAGGCACCCTGTGTCATGGAGGTGAGACCCTCATGGCCCTGCCCTGCCTGCTCTGGACTGGACACAAAGCTCTGCTGTGGGATCTCCCCTCTGTGGTGGTCAGCAGGGGGGCACCACGCTGCCTGTGCCCACATCTACCCCGCCATCCAAACCCAAAATGTCTTCTGATGTCTGCCAGGACATCGGGCTTGTTGGGGGAACTGGTAGCAGCAGACTGGCCGGGGCACAGCCCTGCTGCCCTCTGACAGCTCCCTGCGGTCACCCTGCCCAGCTGCAGGCTCTGCAGTGACTTCCTCGCCCCCTCTCCCTGCAAGCCAACCCCTCTGCCAGGCCTAGCAGAGTTAAAAATAGAGTCTTGCTTATGGAAAGTTCATGTTGGATAAGAGACTTAGCAGGAGGCTGCCGAGATCCTCATCAGAGCGTAAATCAGTCGCTGCCCTGCGCGGGGCCGGCAGGCGGGGGCACGACAAGCCCCTGGCACATGAGGTGTCCCCTCAGATTGAAATGAGATTTTGGTGACTGCTCCTGTTCCTCAGAGGGAGGGTGGGACAGCTGCCAGCCCGTGGCAGCCAGGCTCTGGTGGGACTGGCCACCAGCAGGTGGACATGGCTGCTAGAGCGGTGCTCTCCTCCTGGCCCAGGGGCCTGCCTGGGTGGGCTCTGGGTGCCACCCTGCTGCTGCTGGGGTCCGTGGGTGCAGTGCCCACAGCCAGACCTCTGTGAGGTGGCATCACCACTCCAGGCTGAGCCTGGCACTGGGATTCTCACCCATGGGTTTCAGCATGGTCCTGGGGGAGAAAAAACCTTTGTGTTGCTGTGCCAAGCGCTCTCCTGTCTGTGTGACAGTGTGGGTGGCTGGGGTGCAGTGGGAGAGGGGTTAAAGCAGCCTCCGGTGTGCTGGGGGCGGGTGCTGCAGCCACTAACAAGGAATAGTAATGAATGGAAAAAGTGAAGTGTTTTTTCCCTAAAGCAAACAGCCCGGTCAGATTAGAAGCTCGGAGCGCGCTTTACCCAACTATTAATACATTCCTCGCTCATCTCAAACTAAACAGCCACACTGAGCTCCAAGTTCATAAAAACAGCATCAAATCCATGAGAGCACAGAACATTTATAGTGTCAGCCAGTAAAGCTGCCTGCTGGAGGTGATGGTGCTCTGGCTCCCTGCCTGCCCAGAGGGGCAGGCTGGGCCAAGCCAGAGGAAGGCTGGCAAAGGGACCCTCACCCTCCTCAGCAGGGACTGCTGGCAGGATGGGAAGGAGCCAGGAGAAACTCCTGCCACTGCTGGAGTTGCCCTGCTTAGAAATGTTGTACCATGGCAAGCTGGCACTGCCAGGACCTGGAGATTGTGTTGCCAGCACATGGGATCATCCAGGATGTTGAATGGGCTCAGTCTTCCCAGTAAACACCCTGCAGGAATCCCCCTGAACTCCAGATGTCCGTGTTCATCTGCCCTCCCTCTCACAGGCCAGGGCACAGCCTGGGTGACCTCCCTGTGTGGCACTGCCAGCACAGAAACTTGGGCAGATTCACACTTCCCTGTGCCCCCTAAGGGAGCAGAGGCTGCATCCCCATGGAGGACCCTGCAGAGTGCTGGGGCAGGCAGCTGCTATGGGGCCCTTGGAGCAGAGGAGATCCCTGCTCAGCTCCCTTTGCTGACGAGTGTGAGGCAGCAGCTGCTTCCCAGATCCCACATCTGTGTGATCCATCTGCAGCACACGCTGTGTGCTGTGCCAGCTGCAGCCCCGTGCGTGCCACAGCCGAGGGAGGCTGCAGGGCAGGGCCGTGCATGGCAGCACCCCCTGTGCCCCCACAGCTGGGGAAAGCCCAGTGCCTGAAATGGGACAGGGACAGCAGCCAGGTGGGGCTTTGCCGTGCCCCTGGGCTGGGCAGGGGGTGCACCTGGGGCTGTGAGCTCCCCTGTGCATTCCTGGCCTCTGTGGCAGCTGCTGCAAGGCAGGTGTTTGGTACCTGAGGTTTGGAGCAGAGGGGTCTGTGGGGACAAGGTGTGAAGCCTTTCCACATTTGGCAGCTGGATGAATTCCAAAAAATGGTGTCTAGTGGTGCTCTGCTTCTCACGGTGTCTTTCAGTTCTGGAAGAATTTCTTCCTGGAAAGATGGTTGGGCATTGGAGGGGGCTGCCCGGGGAGGTTTGGAGTCCCCATCCCTGGAGGTGTCCAAGGAAGGGCTGGATGTGGCACTCAGGGCTCTGGGCTGGTGACAAAGTGGGGATTGGTCAAAGGTTGGACTCAATGATCTTGGAGGGCTTTTCCAGCCTCAGTGACTCCATGATTTCCACTGGGCTGCTCCGTGTTTTATCTGTTGGGCTGGGGTTGTTTAAGGGGCAGATGCTTGCACTGGACATCACTTGAGGCCTGCAGATATCCAGAGAGAGACAAACAGAAAGTGTGCACGAGCCAGGATTATCCCAAACTCCCTCGAGGAGCACAGAGCTGTTGCTCCTGCTGTGGTGTTGAGGCATCCTCCTGTGGCACCTGGAGCTGGGCAGAGGCTGGAAGGAAGCTCTTATCTCTCTCCTTTGTGCTGCCTCAACTTGAGAAAACTGAGGGGTTGTCTAAGAGCCCAGGGCTTGCTGCCCAGAGGGCTCTGCACTGGTCTGCTCGGTGGCCCCGTGGCTCCCTCGAGGCTCATCCCATCTGCTCAGGGGCTCAAGCCCACCGTGGACAATGAGCCCAGCTGACTGGGCAGGCCAGGAATGCCAAGGATGCAGTGCAGCAGCTGAGACAGATGCAGGGTTAATACCAAACAGAATTGCCAGGAAAGAAAAGAATGTCCCTTGGAAAACTGAGATTTTGGTTCTGCAGGGCAGCATTTTCCTGCAGAAAGAAGATGGCTGTGGCAGAAAGCTGAACTCACATGTCCTGCAGAGGAATGGAGTTTGCTCTGGTCCATTTTGTGCCCAGGGTCACATCTGCACCCCCCGGGTGAAGGGCACCGAGGGTGTGAGGTGGCTCTGAGCAGGGTGGCCTCACACATGTCTGGTGGGTGCAGAGCTTGGCACGAACCCCTCCTGGCTGGTGACACTTGCCAGGGGGCTGTTTGGAAATCTCACCATCTGCTGGTAACTGCCTGTGTCAGGGAACAAGTGAGGCTTCTCCGGTGACAATTTTATATACATTTCTGAGCTATAACAGTGCAGCTGCTTCACCTTGCCAGGGACTAAACCCACACTGCAAAGGTTTCTTCTTAAAGCTTTTCATACCTAATAGAGATGGAAAGATCCTATAAAATATGCCAGGCCACAGGGCTCATTCCAGAAACTGTTGCTTATTAAACCATCAGGGTGGCAGAGGAAGAGGCTGGTCAGAGATGGGCTGATAAAGCGTGGCTCTGGGAGCTGCCTGACCTCGGTGTGGTGTTCTGCCCTTTTTTATCTTTCCCACACATTGCAAAAAGGCAGAGTCTGAAGTGATGCTATATATACGGGCTGCTGTGCCAGCCATCTGGGCAGCACCAAGGCCGGGTTTGCACGGCTCAGTCTGGCATTAGGGGATCGAAAGGTTATGTTATTGGTACATTTCTGCACATCCCAACCATGAGTCATCATTTCCAGGAAGCCAAATACTTACTTAGAGAGCTGTGATGCAAATTGTGTTTCCCAAATATTTTATTCTTAATGCAGCCCTGGACACCGAATCTGGGCACACAGTTTATGAACAGCTGATCTACAGCGAAAGGTTGAGGCGAGGGGTCAAATCTGCCTGTGAGTTTAGCCTGATTTATGGGCAAAGTAATTTTGTTATGAAAAATAAGCATAGAAAGTACTTGGATGTTGCAGTAAAACCATAAACAGTGCACTTTGCCTTCTGCAGATGGGAACTAATTACAAATATGCAGCAAACAGCAAATGCAGAGAGGTGCTTGCTTGTATTTTATACTGAGACAGCACGGCCAGTCCTTTATATTGCTAATTATTGTTGTTATTATTGTTGTTATTATTGTTGTTATTATTGAAAGACATTTTGACTGCGTGTGTTTTGAAACTCTCCTGTCACTCTGTTTTCCAACAGTATATATAAACATTGTTCCCCTAAGAGTTGTGAGAAAAAACTCAAATGCCAATACCCAAACAAAAAAATAAAAAGGGCAAACCTTCTCCAAAAACATAACATTTCAAGGAAATGGAAGCATTTTGAGGGTGGCTGTTTCCAGGCCTGGGTTCTTTTCTCTCATGGCTGTCACACCACACTGAGGTGGTGGCAGCAGGGACAGGAGGCAGCTGAGGTGTCCCTTGCCATGGAGGGAACAGGCTCTGCCTGTGCTGGGCAGCAGAGCAGTCTCCAGGGATGGCAGAGGAGCCCCATGGAACACTGATCACAGATCATGGAAGCACAAAATGTGTTGGGTTGGAAGGGACCTTTCTCATTCCTGGCAGGGACACCTCCCACTGTCCCAGGCTGCTCCCAGCCCTGTCCAGCCTGGCCTTGGGCACTGCCAGGGATCCAGGGGCAGCCACAGCTGCTCTGGGCACCCTGTGCCAGGGCCTGGCACCCTCACAGGGAGAAATTCCTTCCCAATATCCCATCTAACCCTGCTCTCTGGCAGTGGGAAGCCATTCCCTGTGCCCTGTCCTTCCATCCCTTGTCCCAAGTCCCTCTCCAGCTCTCCTGGAGCCCCTTTAGGCACTCTAAGAGGTTCTTAGGTCTCCCTGGAGCCTTCCCTTCTCCAGGTGAACACCCCCAGCTCCCTCAGCCTGTGGTACCTGAGTAGGAAATGCAGATGGGATGTGTCAGGGAGATTAAGCCCTTGTAGCTGAGACTTTCCAGCCTTTAAGCCAAGGGGACAAGATCTAGGCCCTCTTCCAAAAGCTGGTGTCCATAATTCAGAGCTGGAAAGCCCTGAAGTTTGTTTTATTTTTCTCATTCTGGTTAAAGCTCCCGGGAGCTGCCAGCTTGGTGACACTGTTTCTAGCAAACACAAGAGCAGGACATCCTGCTTTTTGCAGCCTGTGCATGGAGAGGTGGGAGGCAATTCCCCTCCTCGAGGTGTCCCGGTGTGTGCACGGCTGGGCTGGAGGAAGAGGCCTCCCTGTCCCTGCCAGGTCACCCAAGCTCTGCTGGGCAGGTCACGGCCCGGGTGCTGAGCTGCAGCCACCCATGATGTGTCCATGGCTGTCCCCCAGACTGGCACTGGCCACTCTCGGGGCAGTCTGGGGCCAAGCACAGGTGAGGGACACTTCCCAGAGGGTGGGACAGAAGAGACCCTGTGTTGTGAGAGAAAGAGAGTGTTGAAGCTCTCTTGTGTAGACACAAACCATGTCACTGCAGTGGTCGAAGAACAGCCCAACAACTTTTATTTACTATTTATCCTGTACAGAAAATGCAATCACCTGTCCAGCTGTCTCACCAGCCTCATCCTCACTGGGCATGTGGACAGACAGGCAGCTGGAGCAAAACCTGCCAGGCTGGGCTTATCTGCAATCCCTGTGAGGAATAAATAACAACGGGGCAGCCCATCCCTGCCAGGCTGCTGCTCCTCATTCCCACGCAGCAGCTCTGGGACTCGGCAGCCCGATGTTTCTCAGAGCTGAACTGAGCAGAGCTGGCTGAGGGGGTGGATAAGCCTGTTCTGTCTCCCTGGGATCCTCCAGGGTATCTATTCTAAGGTTGGCTGTGGCAGACTCTGGGAATGGGCTGTGATGCTGCCTCTCGTGCTGCCGGCGGCCCCTGGGGACCTGCTCTTCCCAGGTTTAGTGGCCATGGTCTGTGATGGGGTAGATGCTCTCTGCTGGCACCTCTCAGCTTTCCTGAGGCTCTGGAAACCAGGCTCAGGCTCCTCCAGCCTGACTGGACATCACCTCCCAGCTGTGTAAGCTGTGCCCTGGGGTCGGTGTGTGCCAGGAGGGCTCCACGGGCAGCGTGGGCAGCGTTCCCCTGGGTGCTGGGGCTGGGGTTACTCATTGTCCCACTTACTCCACCTGTGGAAAAGTCTGGAGCATGTAACTCTTTAGTTAAGACACGTGGCTGAGAGTTTCTGAGACATGTAAGTCTCTTTTCCTCTCATGCCTGTTCTTTGAGGTCTTGTCAGAGATGTTTTGCAGAGACTTTCTGGCTCCATCTCTCGTGGTGATGGATGTGCTGGACCACAGAATCTCTGTGACTTCTGCAGTCACACTCTGTTGGACCTTGCTGGGCCAGTGACCAAAGAGAACTTCACCCAAAGGGCCAAGTCTTTTTAGGACTGATAGAGAAAAGAAAAGAAACAAAATTGAACCCAAAGTCTAATTTTAAGAATGGGAACAAGATAAAAATACAAAAGTAGTTGAAAAGGAATTCAAAAGAAAAGCTAAAAGGGTAAAATATTTACAGAAGGCATAAAAACTGTTTAAAGACAAAGTATTAGAGGCTTGGAATAAATATATACAACTAATCTAGAATGTGCTAAAATATCCAGAAAAAAAAAATCTGCCATACTTTAGTAGTGAAAGAAGTTACAAGAAGAATGAGAGATTCATCAAAATTGAAATAATTTCCAAAGAAGGAAGATAGAATGGAGTACAAAGTATGTCTGTAAGATGTAATACCCATAATAAGGACAGGCCAAAAATATTTTTAGGAAAAACTCACTAAAAGCATAAAAGCCAATAATAAAACATTTCTCAAAGGATAAATAATAGGAAGCTCATCAGAAAGTGTCCCTGGCTCACATCTGTGTAGGAAAAGCCAGAAGAAGGTGAATGTTGCAGTGCAAGAGCCGAAGAGCCAAGCGTGGGAGGGACGTGTCCCACACTGTGCCCGTCGTGCACACAGAGCCCCATCCCACAGCCAGGGAAGCAGCAGGATCAGCAACAGCTTCTGACAGAAATGTCTGACCCAGAGGTGCTCCTGAGCACCAACTGGAGCTGGATAATGAACCCTTTGGGGACATGGTTGGCCCAAAACCAGCATGCCCCAGCGAGGCACGGGCACTCACATCCCCAGGGATCTGCACAGGGCCTTGCATTCCCAGGGATCAGGAGCTCCCACCCTTCCCCACCTTAATGCCACCACTCCTGTGACCCCACCGTAGGCTCTACCTGGTGTGGGGGCTTCCTGCCCCTCCTTGGTGACCTCTGGCTCTGTCCTTTGGCCAGTGTGGAACAGCCAGGCACTGTGTGATCCCTCGTGGAGGACTTGAATGCTGTTCCCAGCAAACCCTGTGGGTCCCCCCCTTTCCCTCCGTGCTCCTCTGGTTTCTGTCACTGCGTTCCTCAGCTCCTGCCCCCAGTGCCACTGTCAGTGGTGCTGACAAGGCTGGCAGAGCCCAGCAAGGCAGGGACACGAGGAAAGCTGTGCTGGGATCGGAGAGGTGCCAAGGAGAGGGGGGCAAGTGGAGGGCTCGTGCTGTGGGCACCTCGTGTGACCCCAGGCTGGCTTTGCACATAAACAGGTACTGAACTGGTGTCAGCCTGGCCTCAAACTGGAATACCTTCTGTCCCAGCCAAGCCCAAACTGGAACAGAATGAAAAACATGCAGTGGTTGGACTCCCTGCTAACTGAGAACTGGGCTCTGAATTAGCCATTACCACTGGGGAAAGAAATACGGGGTTCTTGGGCGAGATCATGGAAAACATCAGCTCAGCAGGGGGCAAGAAATGGAATCAGGTTTTGGGAATGATGAGGAGAGAAACTGGGAACAAATCAGAAAATGAAGTGGTAAGTCCACAGCATCCCCACACCCCAAGCAGGCTGGGACATCCATTCCTGTCTCCTCATCCTCAGGAGAGTTCAGAAAACCAGAAAAGGACTGAGCACAGGCATCTAATGGTACCCACAGGAACCATAAAATAGGCAAGGCTTTTGGGCTTCAGCAGGAGACATCTGAGTGGGGTGATGGGGCAGTGTAGCACAGCCTGGAGCTGTCTGTGAGTGGCTGGGGATGATCAGTCTCTGCTTTTTTCTGTTCAGGAACATGGGTGCAGTCCATGGGATTGTCAGGTGGCAGATTTAAAACAAGCAAGAGGAAGCACTTTTTCACACAACTTGTAGTTCATCATGAAACTCATTTCTGTGGGACAGCGTAAGGCCAAAAGTGATTCTGTGACTCTGTCACTGTGTGTGTGTGTGTGTGTGTGTGTGTGTGTGTGTGTTGGTGACTACAAGGCACCAGGGGAACCAGGGCGAGCCTCACATGCCCAGGAACACACAGGAACACACAGGAACACACAGGAACACGTGCACCCCTCACACCAGGCCCTCTGAAGAAGCAGCGAGTCCCGTGGGGTGCCAGGTGACAGGGCAGCACCGCCTGGGGCTGTCACCAGTGCTGTAACCACACGTGATGGGTGCAAACAGAGACATGGCCAGCACCCAGCTCCATGGAAACCAACACACACATCTTCCAAGGACATTCAGTTCACTGCCCTGTTTCCCATCCGCCCCCACATGGGTGAATATGTAAATAGAGGATATTCTTAGCAGAGAGGATTCCCAAGAAAATGCCATGTCTCCTTGATGCAAGCAAGGATTTAGCACACTGGCATGGGGAAGCACTGAGGTCTTCCTAGGGACAGGAGAGCTGGAGCTCCAACACTTCCCAGCCTGACCAGGGATGGGGGGAAGGTTTGGGAATGTTTGCTCTGCTCTCCTCTTCTCCACACTGGTGAAAGTAAAAGGGGTGCAGGTGGTGATGACGTCTCTGAGCTGACCAGTGCTCGACTCTAGGTCTGCTAGAGCTGGAGGGAATCTGGTCCCAGCACTTCTTGCTCCTACCTGGCATCAGTGGTGCCTTGAGGACCATGGGAACTTCCCCCATGGAGCAGATGAGGGCTGCAAGCAGAGCCAAGACCCAGATTTAGCTGGGCAGCAGCCAGTGTCCTCCGGTGTGACAGCACTGCCAGCCTGCAGCACATCATTGCAGGTCCCCCCAGGTGCCATGGAGGGCTGGACAGGAGAGCTGCAGGGCAGAGAGGGGCTGCCTGCCCACTTGCTCAGCCCCCTTGGCCAGGCACAACAGCGGGGTCAGCACAGGCCAGGCTGGGACAGAGATGGCTGAATTTCAATCCCCCAAAATAGAGACCTTTCTTTCCCTTGGGGCTGCCATGCAGGGGGCAGAGCAATAAATTCCCCAGGCGAAAGGCATAACATGGAAGCTGTGAAACCCGGGCACAGTTTCTCTCAGCATGCCTGAAAAACACAGACACAAACCTCAGACTTCTCTGATGTAACAGGGGCAGAGCTGGGGTTGTTTAGCCTGGAGAAAAGGAGGCTCAGAGGTGACCTTATCACTCTCTACATCTCCCTGAAAGGAGGTTGTAGCCAGGTGAGGTTTGGTCTCTTTCTCCAGGCAACAACTGACAGAATGAGAGGGCACAGTCCTAAGCTGCACCAAGGGAAATACAGGTTGGATAATAGGAAAAAGTTTTTCACGGAAAGAGTAGTGAAGTACTGGAATTGTCTTCTCCAGGGAGGTGGTGGAATCACCATCCCTGGAAGTGTTTAAAAAAAGACTGGATGTGGCACCTGGTGCCATGGTTTAGTTGAGGTGTTAGGGCATGGGTTGGACTCAATGACCTTGGAGATCTCTCCCAGCCTGGTGATTCTGTGATTCAGAGCTGGGCTGCATGAGCACAGCAGCCTGTGGGGCCTCCTGAGCTGCTCGGGGTTGTGTCCCTTGTTCCTGGCAGTGAGTGGGGCTGGCTGGGTCTGTGAGCCAGGTTATGGGGTTGTGGTCAGAGATGTACCACAGGATTTTGCAGCACTATTCTTCAACCTCCAGCTCCCCCCCCACCTGGGATTGCTGCACTGAGCAGGCGTGTGCAGACTGCACCCTGGCACTGAGCATGGTTTGGAATTGCAGTCAGGACCTGAGCGTCCTTAAGGCAGCACAAGGTTCAGCTGGGGTTTAGTATAAAGTGCTTGACTGGTACGTGATATCACAAGACATAAACAACGTTGTTTTAACAGCATCTTCATAATAATTTCTGCCCTGGCAGAGCTGGGCACTGGGGTCATTTCCAGCTCTGCCTCAAACCTGCCTGTCCCAGCCTGCTCTGGCTGAGCTCTGTCCCACGTGCAGAAGTGGTCATGGGGCAGGAGAGGCTGTGCTGTGAGTTGTGAGCTGCCAGTCCTGCCCTCAGCGTGGCTGAGATGGCTCTGACATGTCACCCCTGTGTCCCACCTGAGCCCCCAAGCTGCACCAGCCTTCCCCTTGTTCCTCCCCAGCTGTCCCACTGTTTGCAATGTATGGGTCCATACAACTCCGTGTGTGCTGCTTTTCAACCTCCTACGTAATGTTTAGTCACGTTTAATAACAATAAAATTCTCCTTCACAGCTGCATTCTGGAAAATGGGGCTGATTTTACTAAAAACAATGAATGTGAATAGTTCATGGTCTTCTCGCATTACCCAGAGATTTATCACATCTCTTGCATAATTTAATCTCTACATCTGTGGGACACAAATGTTTTACATTTCTTGCATTTATGGGCAGACATCGAAAACATCTGTGCAGACCCAACACACAAAAACATCTGGAAGACATCTCTGCCTTTTTATGACATACATCTCCTGATCTTTTGTCTGGAACAAGTGTGCAGCTATCAGTAGTAGCTTTATGTGTCGGTTACTGGGCTTCCCGTTTGGGCTCTGACAGGCACAGGGGAAAATGTGATCAGCTCTGAATTTCAGCCCATTTCAGCAAGTGGGGAAGCAATTCAGGGAGCTTCCCACCCACCCACGCTGTGAGAATTTGGACCAGGATGAGAACAAGGCAGCCAGGGTTTGCTGCTAAGCTTGTGGACAGGACTGTTTCTGAAGGTTCAGCCTTGGAGCTTTGCTGAGCTGCTGCTTTCCTGTCTGGAGGATCCCAGGCTGGTGCAGCACCCCAGGATCAGACACGCTGCTTCTGTTTGTATTCCAGCCCCTTGAATGAGATGAGTGCTTTGTGCCAGGCAGGAGGGGAGGTGATGATGCCACCTGGAGATTCTCACCTCTGCAGTTTCTGTATGGTCCTAGCAGTGGGTCTGGGAGCTGCTGGCCCTGAGCAGGTGAGCAAAGAGGTCATGCCATGGCTTTGGGCAGTCAGCACAGCTGGGCAGGGTGAGCTGGGCTTAACCAGCCTGTGCCCAGCTGAGGGGCAGTGCCTGCCACAGCCCAGCCACTCTGCCCACTTGGAAGAGAGGGAGCTTCTTCTGGGAGGAAAAGATGTAGTCGTCATTCCTGGAGATTTTAGGTCCCGGTGTTTGGCCCCAAGGCTGGGGAATAGGCCCTGGCTGGTTTTGCTTTAGGAGTAAGGACAGAGCCATTGTGATCCCCAGGTGTGCTGGGGCTGTCCCTGTTTGCATCGGAGGCGTGGGTGGGAACCTGCTGTGGTGGATGTGGTGCAGAGGATGAATCCAAAAGTTGTTCTTGCCAGCATGGGCATGAGGCAGGGCAGGGGCTGATGGAAAGGCCCAGAGAAACGAATGAAGTGGCTTTGGGGCACTGAGTGGAGTGATGCCAAGTGTGATGGGCTGTGTGGGGTGGAACAGAAGGTGTGTCCTGAGGAGAGGAGCAGGGATCCAGAGTGATAACCTAAAGAGAGTGAATAAAATATGTGACTGACAGCTGATAAAGGGGAGGGAGGGCTCAGAAGGGCTTTGGGAGAGAAGCACCACCGGCAGGGACATGAGGAGAGAGCAGCACCTGCAGGAATTATCACAGCACGTGTGAGCAGCTGCCAGCAGTGACCAGCTCAGGTGTGTTCAGTGTCAGAGCTGGCTTTGGCAGAGCCAACAGCTTGGTAAAACCAAACAATGAAACTCTCCTCAAGTCTCTGTCAAGCTCAGACACCTGCCTGATGTCTGTGCTGTCCTTCAGTACTGGTCCAGTGCTGCCTGGTCACTGGGGCTGGGCTGGGGTGAGAAAAGGCAGCTGCCTTCTGCCTGCATGGACACCTGCAAACCATGGCTGGGGCAGACAAGCCCAGCTTGTGCAGCCAGGCACCAAACACTCTCGTTTCTGAACCACTTGCCTGCCCCAGGAAGGAGCCCTGGTCACCTGCCCTGGGCCAGCAGTGGCATTTCTGCAGGGTCTCTGCCCCAGAGAGCTGCATGGAGACTGTGGCAGAGGGGAGCAGTGCCCCATCTTCCACCCACCACTCCAGGCAGACTGGTGAGCCATGGTGTCCCCACAGCCAGCCTTGGGTCCTGGAAAGGGGTCTCCAGGGTGGCACAGGCTGTCTGGAGGGGCGGGTTGAGGTTAACTGTAGCAGGGGCACAGGTCCCTCTTTGAAGTTCATGGAAATCTGGGCCCATCCTGTGGAATGCTGAGCAGGAGCAGGTCCCTGGCTCTTGCACCTGCTCAGGGTAGAGTGTGAAGCTCCTGATGAGAAGCCCTAATGCCACCCTGTGCTCCCCTTTCTTGCATGACCCTGCCCTGCACAGATCCAAGTCCGTGTGACATCTTGGGCTGGTGCTCTGCCCTGAGGCACCCAGCGAGGAGGAGAGGGTGGAAGAGAGCACGAGAGGGTGGAAGAGAGCACTGCAGCTCCGGGGGTTTTAAACCAGAGGGATGCCAATGTCCCTGCTGTCTTTGTAAGCCGTGAGAGACGTGGGGCAGCAGCGACACCCTGTCAGCAGCCCAGGGGATGCTCGTGGCCCCTGGGGTTGTTTGCTCCACAATGAAGTGGTTTGAACTCCTGAATGGTGGCTTTGAGGAGTTTTTCATCATGGATAAAGAAAAATATTTTTCCCAAAGTCTGTTTCAAGGAATCACTGACCTGTGTAAGCTGAGTCCTTGCAAAATCCTCGAGTGGAAGCAGACACCCAGGCAGTCAGACCTGGGGTTTGGCAATCTCTAAGCCATGAGGAGTTTAAGCAGAGAACTGATCGACATTACCTGTCTGTGTTAATCACAGAACTTGTTTTCTACTGGGTTTTTTTTTTTTTTTTGTGATACTTCTGAATTCCAGGATGGAAATAAGAAAACAGCACAGTAGCTTTTTCCATCTTCCTGCAGAGCACATCGTGACTTGGACAGTAAGGAGGTACTGACAGGGAAGGGAGAAGTGTCCATTCAAATCGTGCCTGATTCAACGTGTTTTGCGGGAGTCGAGGCCAGGCTGGGCATCACCAGGACAGGGAATGGGGACATCCAAAGCAGCACTGTGGGGCTTCCTCCTCCTGCTGCTGCTGGGGGGGCTGCTGCTGACTGAGCCCCCACCTTGCCACGGAATATTTCACCCTTGCAAACATCACAATTGTTGATAGCAGCAGGATCAGAGCCTTGGTTGTACCAGGAGAGGCTGCCTTGTGTGTCCTCCTCAGGCTGGGCCCGTGCCCGTGGGCTGGAGCGGGGCCCGGAGCTCTGGCAGGCCTCGGTGGGGATCTGACTCCTGAATCGCAGCTGTAAGATGACAAACATTTACAGCCAAAATGCAGCCGAAGCCCAAATAACACCCTCCAAATCCCCACACTGACAGGTCAGGGGGACAGGGCCAGCCTTCCCGTGCCCCTGCAGTTTGGGCTGTGGGATGGTGCCCTGGTCCCATGTGCTGTGGGGACAGGGAGGTTGGGGACGTGCCCACCTCAGCCTCCTGCAGAGATGGGGCCTCCAGGGCTTTGGGAGCTGGCGGGAGCAGAGTCAGAACTGAGACTTGGCAGGAAAGGTCTGCAGGAGGAGAGCTCCCCGAGGGCAGCCACTGCTCCCCCCAGACACAATACTCCACTGCTTCCAAGCACATTTTTCTCAGGCAGAGCTGGATAATCTACGGGAATGTTAAACACCAAAATGAGTAACAAGCTTGGCTGGAATTTCTCTGCAGGACAAGCAATGATCTCGTGTTCCTCTCCAGGGGTTAGCAAGGAAGAGGTCAGTGTTTCCAAATCACCCAAATGGCCCAAAACATAGAGAAAGTGCCTTGGACACCTTAGGGGTTGAACAGTCTGGGGGAGAGGGAACTGGCAGTGTCCCATCTGTGCATGTCACTACCTTGCAGTCCCATCAGGAGCAGCAGTTCTTCTGCAAGGTGTGAAGATTGCTGAACTCATCTTGCTAAGCCACCCTGCATCTCACAGCTCTGGAAAAGAATTTTGTGTTTCCAGTAACACCAGTCAGTCCAGGGGACAGCCAGGCCATGTGCCAGGATAGTGGGATCTTCAGCTGGAGGAGAGAAGGATCACAGAATCACAGCCACAGGATGGGTCAGGCTGGAAGGGACCTCAGTGAGTCCCATCTGGTGCCACCTCCCTGCTCCAGCAGGGCCATCCCAGAGCACAGGGCACAGCAGTGTGCCCACACAGCTCTGCAATATCCCCAGCCAGGGACACTGCAGGGCCTCTCTGGGCTCTGTTCCAGCTGGGGCACTGCCCAGGGCAGGGCAATGGCCGGGCTCAGGCCCTGCCCATGGCTCTGGTGCCATTGCTGGGCCCCGGAGCAGAGCCCTGCTCGGAGCCCTCCCTGCAGCCAGGGACACCCAGGGACACCCAGGGACACCCAGGGACACCCAGGGCTGAGGGCCCCTCTCAGCTGGGCTCCTCTCAAGGCTGAGCAGCCCCAGCTCCCTCAGCCTGCCCTGGACACAGAGATGCTCCAGGCCCTTCCTCAGCTCTTCTGGACCTGCTCCAGGAGCTCCCTGTCCCTGCTGTGCTGAGGGGACCGGAGCTGGACACTCCAGAGGTACCTCCCAGGGCTGAGTGGCAGGAACATCTAGTGGATGGAGGGTCTCCTCTCTGGGACATGTCTTCTGCAAAAGAGAAACAGTCATTCTCTCCCCTGGGAGCAGAGATTAAGCCTCCCAGCAAGATGGTTTCTATCCCCATCCCAACATCCATGAAGCTTGACAGGGACACTCCACATTCTGGATCCCAAAAAGTTTGGGACACAGAACAGCACCGTAAGTGTCTCAGTCTCTGCTGCCAAAGTCATAACCACTGGTCTTCCCTTTCCACACTGGGGGACAAGCAGTGCCTGCTCCAGGGTGATGTCTCATCTGATGTCCTGGGGACGTGTCCCCAGCAGGGCATTTCTCCTTCTGAAGCAAAGGCAGTGCTCGCAGTGCACGGGGCAGCAGTGAGGGGTGCAGGGCACACCACACACCCAGGGCACAGGGGGCAGGTGAAGCACTGCTTGTGCACACAGAGCCCCTGGCTCCTGTGAATCCCATGCCCAGAGTGGCTCCTGGGGACCCCAGAGCCCCATGTGTGTCCACAGGACGTGGTGGCAATGCAGCTTCCAGCACTGTAGTGGGGAGGCACATCCAGTCAAGGCCAAAAGCCTCCAGGGCTATGGGGAAGTTGTGTGGAATTAATTTTTTCTTTCACAAAAAAACAGTGTTTTCATCTTTATTATAAAGTGTTCCTGTTTGTATGGGAATGCAGCAAGGGTTGTTTATTTATTTGCTTTTAATAACTGAGAGCTGTTTACTTCTAAAGTGTTCTCCTGGTTTTCTTCCACAAAAATCCTCCCAAGAGGTCAAGGGAACAAAGATGAGGTGTTTGTTTTTTCATTAAAATTTCTGCTTTGGCAAAAACACCTCCCTCCAGTAAGGAACAAAATAAGTGCTCAGAGCTGGGGATCAGAGCTGTGTGACAGATCTCTCCAGTGCCCAGAAGAGCTGCAGGCTTTTGCAAAAGAGCAACAATTCCCAGGTTGGGGTCTTGTTCAGGGCACTTGGGACCAGCATGTCGAGGTTGTTCATGTTCTGAGCCGCTCCAGGAAGCCTCCCTCAGATTCTTGGCGCGGGCCTGGGCTCTGTGATCTGGCATTGACCCCTCGAAAGGCACATGGAGGCTCATTATCATTTGCTGACCCAACTCCTGTTTTCATTCCTCGTGACAGAAATCTGCACAGTGTTTAATGCAAACAGGGGAAACACATTTATTGCCCTTTCTAAAAAATTCTGATGTTTCAAAGCCATGGTCAGAAAGCTGGAGTGAATAAATTCTTCTGTCTCTGTGCACCCAGCTCTGAATACTTCATGCTCTCTGCTTAGGAAAACATCTTACAAAATTCTGCCTAGGAGATATTTCTCTTCCACATACAGGGCCTTCACTGAGGGGCTGCAGGGCTCAATTTAAGGTCAGTTGTGCTGTCTGCAGGAACAGCCAGTTCTGTGCAGGAAACTCTGTTTCTGCTGTAATTCTCCCCTACAGAAACCAGATTTGACATATCTTGATCTTCTCATGGGCTTGGCCAGATGAGTGGGTCTCAGTTAAGCAGCACAGCCACGGGGCCGTCCTCAGCCACCCCACCAACAAATATGTGCTTTACCATCCTTGAAAAGAGTAAATAATCATTACAGCACAACTGAAGAGAATTTAGTAATGTACCACACCTGCCCCCAGGGAGACCTTAAAGCCCCTTCCAGTGCCTAAAGGGGGCTCCAGGAGAGCTGGGGAGGGACTTTGGATAAGGGATGGAGGGACAGCGCACAGGGAATGGCTTCCCACTGCCAGAGGGCAGGGCTGGATGGGATCTTGGGCAGGAATTGTTCCCTGGGAGGGTGGGCAGGCCCTGGCACAGGGTGCCCAGAGCAGCTGTGGCTGCCCCTGGATCCCTGGCAGTGCCCAAGGCCAGGCTGGGCATTGGGGCTGGGAGCAGCCTGGCACAGTGGGAGGTGTCCCTGCCATGGCAGGGGTGAAATGAGATGAGCTTTAAGGTCCCTTAAGTGGGGGGATGATGTTCCAGAGGGCAAAAATTTTTAAAATAAGACTTGTCTTGTTTTTAAACACCAGCAAAGTAGGTTCAGTTTTAAACTTACACCAATTTTACTCCAATTTAATGCCGCTCACTGGTGTGGAGTTAGACTTCATAGGCTCAGGGGAGATCAGGGTGTGATCCAGCCAACATGGACAGTGGGACATCCTCTGCCCTGGCAGGAGTTCAGCCAAAGGGGACCCTGGCCATGGTGTCATTTACCCTGCCATGTGCTGGCACAGAATTTGGGACCTGCCCCACTGGTTTGCAATCTGAGCAGATGTGAAAGGAAAAGACCATTATTTTAATCAAATTAGAGCTGTGTTCATTGCTGCTTAGAGCAGCCTGAAGGGTAACACATTGTTCTGAGGGCACTTCACTGCCATGAGTGCCGTGGCCTGGTAAATCATGTCAGGAAACCCATTTTGAGCAGCTTCAAACACATCTGTCATATTTAGGGGTTTGTAATTTCCAGCTGATCACAGCAGAGTGCTTTACACTTGCATCCTTCCAGAAACTGAGAAATTGAAAAGGTATTTATGAGAGCATGAAGTGACAGGACAAACTTACAGAAAGGAGGTGTAAATTAGATATTGGGAAGGAATTCTTCTATGTGAGAGTGATGAGGCCCTGGCATAGGGTGCCCAGAGCAGCTGTGGTTGCCCCTGGACTTCTGGAAGTGTCCAAGGATGGGTTTGATGGGGCCTGGAGCAGCCTGGGACAGTGGAAGCTGTCCCTGCTATGGCAGAGGGTGGAATGAGATGAGCTTTAAGGTCCCTTCCAACACAACCCCTTCCATGATTCTGTGTTTCTCTGAAATACTATTTCAGTATCCAGCATGTCAGTACCCCTCACATTTGCTGGAGCTGTCAGGGACACTCGGCCACTTCCTTGAATGCTTCCTTGAACTTGGGCAGTGAGTTGGTGTCCCTGATAAATCCAGGCTGACTCAGATCTGTGCAAATGAAACTCTAGTCCAGAAGGAAACAAGTTTAAATCAGCTGTAGCTCCAAGGTGTTTGCAGGACAGAGTGGAAGCAAACATTTCCAGGTGTGTGTTGCACTAAGGTGCATTGCCTGCCTCGTGCCTCGCCATAGGAACAGGAGCTGCTCAGGGCTCTGCCTTTTCCCCAGAGCACCCCACTGCTCCTGCAGGCCCTGGGTGTTTGTAGGAGCCTGGTAAAGACCCCTGTCTGGCCAGCTCAGCTCTCTCTGCAGCTGGCTCTCCGAGGGGCAGCCTGACAGTGATGGGCAGCACATCCAGGCTGTGTTGCTTACAGAGCACACAGCTCAAAATCCCTGCTCTTCAGTTAAGTGAATTGTGTATCTTACCAGGACTGCAGATGAAATAAAGTGCTGTCATGCTGAGAATGGCTTCACAGCCTTACCCTGTCCTCAACATAAAGATTAAGGGAAGAAGTTCTGGTTCAAGTGTTTGAGTGCCTGTATAATTGAATTTCATGCTCATTCATTCCCTCTGAAGTGGTGTACACAGGCAGTCACTTGAAAGGGGGAAAATCTTGTTCAAACCCTCTGTGAACTTTCTTGCATTCAGTGAGATTTTTAATAGTGGGTAAATCCTGCTCAGACCCCTTTGACCATGGGATGTTGTTGAGAAAGAGCTTCTTTTCATAAATGTTTCTGGGGACAATCCTTACATCCAAATGACCTGAGATGTTTTCATAGAACTGATATAATGACTTGGAAGGTGTGCAAGGAGAAATCACCAGCCTGTCTTGGCTGCATATAATCACAGAGTGTCCTGAGCTGGAAGGGACACACACAGGTCACCAGTCCACTCCTGGCCCTGCACAGACCCCCCAACAACCCCACCCTGGGCATCCCTGGCAGGGCTGTCCCATCGCTCCTGGAGCTCTGGCAGCCTCAGGGCCGTGCCCATTCCCTGGGGAGCCTGGGCAGTGCCAGCACCCTCTGGGGGAAGAACCTTTCCCTGATCTCCAGCCTAACCCTCTCCTGACACAGCTGCATGCACATATCAAAAATGATGAAGGCATATCAATTAATTGTAGTTGTTTCCTGTAGCTGAGTCAGTAACAGAATCAGAGCCATGCACGGGTGTCCTGCACCCCCCTGGCCCTTGTGAGAAGTTTCAATGTGCTCAGATCAAAGCTCCTGAGCAAGCATCAGTATTCCTGTGATTTGCAATTGTTGTGTACCAAAACCTCTGTAACCTGCACCTGGATCCCTGTTGAGGTGATACCTGTGATGGCACCCATGGGCCACGTGTGGGCTTTGTGACATAATAGTGCTTTGGGGACATGAGGAGCTCCATGTGTGAGGTGTCCCTCTGCTGCAGCCCAGAGTCTGCTCTGTATCAGGCATGAACAAGCTGCAGGGGCAGGTTTTGGACACCAGGAGCTCCAGGACATGGAACCAGCAGATCAGTGGTGACTGGTGAAATGCTCATATGCTAATTAATCAGCTTCCTTATCAGTGGGCAGGACCACTGATACTCTTGGCCATGGTGGACAGTTGGGATGAGGTTCATCCCCTGGTCTCTGTGTGAGTGTCTGCAGCCCCAGAGCAGGTGACCTGAGCCCCACTGGTAGCACCTGCAGTGGGTTTGAAAGCTTGTTCTTGTCCCAGTTCTGTCCCCACCATCATGGATATAGGACACTCCATCAGGGAAAAGAGCCAGTAAAACCAGAGTGCAGGGTCACAGGGTACCCTTCTCCCTTGTCCCTGTCACCAACCAGATGAGCTGCATTTGTGGCCCCAGGGCATCACCCTGAGCCAAACTCTGTCTCCACAGTGCCCAGAGGAGGTGAGGGCACCCCTCCTCACTCGGGGCTATCTCAGCACCCAGCAGAGCCTGTTGGAGAGCCTGGCAGGGTCAGCAAGTGCCCAGCTGGAATCCACCCCTGCATCTCCCTGCGCCCGTGCCCACCTGAACAGCCCCACCACCTGCACGGAGGGCAGTCCCTGGGCACCACTCCAGAGGTGGAGAAAGGCAGAGCTCCTCTGCTCCAAGCAGGGCGGCACCGAAGCGAGGCTTAGAGCTGCACTGTTGCCAGCAGACGTTGGAGCAGCACCCCTACACATGACATTTGTTTGTTCAAATGTAGCACAATCCATGGGCTCTTGGGGAGCGTGCTGATGCTGTGACATTAAGCAGCCCATCACTCCTGTGCTTGGCAGGAGCTCAGTCCCACTGAGATATGGCTCGTGCCCAGCACCTTCCCCAGCAAAATGTGTTGGCATAAATATGTGAGCAATGCAGGTGACAGGCTCTGTGGCTCTGGCTGATTATCCCTTGCTTTTATGTAACTTATGCTCCGAAAGTAACTGTGCTCAATCTTGTCCGTGAATTTGATTCCTTTCATGTGGTTTTCTGTGCTAACGAGATTAAATCAGTTTCAATAGGCACCGTTTTAATGGAGATGATAAACTTTTATTGAACTCAAGCACATTAAAATGAAATGTAAGCAATAGGTGACTTTAGCATTAGTCTAGAGTCCTTTCCAATCTGGATCAAACCAGCATACCTTCCCTGTTAAGCAACAGCCAGCACCCCAGCACGTTTTATGAGCTTCTAAAAGAGCCGAAAAATCCTTCCCCCACGGCGCTTCCCTGTTTCAGGGCCGTTAGAGGCTGAGGTGGAGCATTAATTGGAGCAGCTCCATGACCTGGTGGTGCAGCCACGGAATGAGGCATAAACACAACTAAGTACAGGACTTCACATCTCCTGCAAACAGGAAAGCAGGGGATGGGTAATTTGGTGTTTTACAGCAGCTTTGTCTGCTAATCTGTGATCTGTTTGGTCTGCCAGCAGGATTATTATGGTGGGTTTACTGAAGAAGTGCCAAAAATGATGTTAAATAAACTGTTTACACAATGTAACTAGAGGCTGAAAAGCTAAACAGAGAGTCCCAAACTCGGCCCCATCGCAGGTTTGAAGAAAAATAAACTCCTCAACACTTTCAACTGGACGCTGCTGCTCTGCAGAGGCTGCTCTGTTTGTTGAATATTAAAACACAAAATTAATGCGTTTCCCCCTCTTTCTGGGGCTCTTTCCAAAGGTCTCATGGTTGGAAACATGATCGGATCATTCTGAGCTCCTTGGCCGTCCTTGGAATTTGCTGTGATCATTTTAGTCGTTATAAAATATTCAGGTTTCAGAATGACTGCAAGAAAGCCCATCATTCTTTAGAAGTGGGTTGTGTAATATTATTCCTGAGAGGACAGGAAGAGCCAGTGCTGGCTCTGTGTTCTCCAAGGAATTATAAAGGACACCTGGGGGGCAGAAGTCCATGGTGGTCTCCAGTGTAGCACATGTGGAGAGGGGTCATACAAAATGTCATCTGCACCCGTGGGTGGGTGATGTGGGAGAGCTCTCCACCAATTAAAAGGACAATTTGGAGGCACACAAGAACTTTCTTCCCTTTCCTCCACTTCTGCCTGTCTTCTTCAAGGGTGTTTCCATGTTGAGGAAGGAACTTTAATGGAATTTGGGAAAATCAGTGATGTCAGCTTTTTGGCTAGAGAATTGCATGGAAATCTCTCCTAATTCTGAGTATTTCTGTTAGCCATGGCCTCCCCCCAGCAATCCAGACAGTTTGTGCAGCACATGGGATAAGCACGCAGCTCGTGCAAGGCCCATCAGTTACAGCCAGTGTTTTAGTCCTTGTTTTAGTGCCTGAGTGCATGGATTTGTTTTAACTTTGGTGACATGAACAGGGCATAACTGGCATTGGCAACAGCTTCAGGGTCCCATCCAGGATGGGCCCTTGGTGCTTTTGTGGGGTTTGTGAGTAACAAACTCCATAGAGATCAAGGAAGCTCCCGTGTGCTGGCCATGGAGGACAGAGGGGTGGGACAGCGTGTGCCTGGCACCGCTTGCACAGAGCTTGTGTTGATGTTCTCTGAGCATTTCAAAACAGTGGGCAAAGAGAGGTCACTGACAGAGCTTGCACAAGCTTTCAAAAGTTCCCTTGTCAGAGGTGGCTGGAGTAGCTGGATCACCCACGGCACAGCCAGGGCTCAGAACCTGGAGGCAGGATGGAAAATCCGACCTCTGTCCTGGGGCAGACCTATAGGGCTGCCAGGTTTCCTGCTGGCTTCTGCACTGTCAGCTCTCTTCACGTACAAAAATGAGGGAGGTGCTATGAAGGTGCAGTGTAAAAGTGCCATTTGAACATGTTTGTGTGGTTTTGCTTAGTCTGACGTGTATGCTCTGTGAGAGAGCTTTGGGCATATGAAGACACAATTTATTTATCTTTTCTATAGGAGCCAGCTTTACTAATTGCACAATCTTACTTTGTTCGTTGAGATCCTGTGGCTAGATAAGGCCAAGCTGTGGTGACATTGCACACACAATCACGTAGACACTGCAACACATGTTCAACATGTTTAAAAGTGAGGGGGAAAAAATCAGTAATTAAATGAGATTTTTTTTTTTTCAAAAAGACTGTAAAACCAGCAGATCTGTCTTTGGAGTGGTGCACAAAAGGTCACTACAGAGTCAGTGTCCCAAACACGGTGTGGGCAAGGGCAGCTCCTGCTGCCACCTCGGCCACTTGCTGGCAGCACAGGAACGTGGAGACCTGTGAGTCAGGCAATGCAGCATCCCAGCACCAACAGCCAGGAGGGACAATGTCCCTGCCATCCACCCCAGCGACAAAGTGACAACCTGGCACAGCGGCTCAGGGGTCAGGGGCAAGGTGACTTCTGCCATGGGGGCAGTGGGGGAGTGCCAGGGGCTGGGTGGCCCTGCTGGTGGTGGGCTGGGCTGAGGGAGAGGGGCAGTCACTGGCTGCAGTCACAGCAGTCACAAAGGACAGCCCTGGCACAGCTCTGCACCAGGGGGCTCGAGGAAAGACTGCTTTTCTGACCCTTATGTAGCTGGGTGGATTTGTCACGGGACACTCAAGAGTAGAGACACAGACCTGACACCAAAGACCCCTCCCCAAGCTGTCCTGCTTGAAACTCTGAAGGAGAGGCTTCCCAGCAAAGCCTTGATAAGAAAACAAATGTTTCTCCCTAGTTTTTCTATTCAAAAGGACTGGACTTGCTGTAGCTGTCCTGAGTTATTCAGCTCAAAGGGTTAAAGTTTGGCAGTGTTGCAAGGAACTGAACAATGGGTCATATCATGGAAACTGTCAGGCAACCTTAAATATAGCTGTTATGATCTGCATAGTCTGCAATGCTCTGGAAACCAGGATGAGCAGCAAGGGGAAAAAATTCATAAAGCCCATGGAGTTGTTTAGGTTAGTCAGGAACAGAGAGCACTGCAGGGAGTGCAGGAAGCCAAAGGGCACCCAGGGAAAGGGGTGGGCAGTGGGAGGGCAGGAGCGGGGAAAGGAGCCCACCAGGAGGAAGACTCGGATGAGCCAGACTGGAATGATGTTGGGGAGGGGTGATGCTTGGTGTCTGGCTGCTTTTGGAAGTTCAGTGGGCTTATCTGACAGCAGCTGGTGACCCCCATTCCCCCAGACCTTCTCCTCTGGCCACTCCAGCATGCCCTGACACTGGAGAACTGGTTTGGTGTTTGCACAAACCAATCTGACATTGAGCCAGGAATCAGGGCCGAGCTCAGCACTGATGTGGGGATCTCACATCATACAGAGACCCTTAGCCCTCACCAGGAGGGGCCACAGCATGCAGATATCAGCATCCCAAGTATCCCTTCCAAGACAGCCAGCAAACATGGCCTGAACTTGGAGCCCAAGAGCTTCAAAGTGAGTCGGAAACTATTTTATCACAGCAAGATCAGTGCAGACTGCGGAGCTGGAAGCCAGTGGGGCTGGGGAGCTCTCTTACGGGAAGCAGCTCTTACTGTGCTGTCTGGGCGCGAGCCTGGCACGGGGAGGAGGCCTGAGGAGCGCTGAGCTATGCAGGAGGTCACATCCGGCATCCCTCCAGCTCTCCAGGCGGATGCTCCGCTGGAATGGTGTTACAGCCGGGGAGCCTGAGTGATTTACACCGCTAGAAGAGTTTTTTGTTTGCCTTCTTCCTCCCCAGTGCCCTGGTGTCCCTCCCCATCCAGCAGCACAGACCGGCAGCTGAAGGGCTACGGGAGCCTCTGAGTGTCCCAGCCACAGCGATGGCCCAGCTCAGACGTGTCACAGGGAATGGCACCACGTGGGACACCACGGTCCTGCTGCCTCCTTGCAAGCACCAGCACAGCAGTTTCTCTGCTGGCTCATGACCTGCCCTCTCCTGGCCCTGTCTTCAGAGCCCCTTGGGGACAAAACGCAGCTCTGGCTGGGTATAGAGTGACCTTGAGAGGGAGTTTTGGCTCCTGTCAGTGCCTTTCCTGTCGATTCCTCCCAGAATCCCCACATGTCTCCCCAAGAGCTGTGCTCATTGCCCCACAGTATCCTGTGACACCCCTGACACCCCATGGCCCACACAGCTTCCCGTGTACCCACCTGCTCCCCTCATCTCTAGCTGCCACCATGGCTGAGATCAGTGCCCTGAATGCCAAGCAAGGACAGGAGCTGCTCTTGGACAGACCCTCACCCCTGAAATCATTGGAAAATTTGCAGGGACTCTTTGGGGCAAGTCTGTGCCAGGGGAGGGCTCCAAGGCACAGAGGGACATCTCCTGTGCTACATGGCACAGCACTGACCTGAATATTTCCACTGGCCTTTTCTTGACCATTTTTGGTCCCTTTCATTTGGTTTTGAATCTGTTCCTCCTCTTTGCCCAAGTTCTTTAGCGCTAATTGGGAACTGGCTCCTCTCGGGGTGGGAGGTCTGTCAGGACCGCCTTATGACAGATTTACTTTGTCTCTCTGTCTCTGCATTTTGGCAGTTTGGTTCTTCTGCAATGTTCTGGATTTGGATTTTGCTTCTCAGTGCTGATATCCTCACAATAGGCAGCCTATGGATTGAATAAATTAAAACATAACGAGCTGGAATGCAATTGGCAGCTCTGCAAGATCCCCATCAGCACAGCGGGGCTTGTTAACGCACAGCTGAGCTGTGTCTCTGGGCAGGCACGAGCCCACGGCCGCAGCCTGGCTGGATGGGTGAGCCCATGGGGTGTGGGTGTGCTGGACAGTGTGCTGGGCAGTGTGCTGGGCAGTGTCCTGGACCACAGCAAGGGCTTGATGGGTGGGAAGTGTCACCCAATATCAGATTCAGAAGGAGGACAAGTCTAGAAGGTAAATCCTGATGTTGATCCTTGCACCCTACATGCTCTGGGTTCATCAATTCTCTTTGCTCCATGACTGGGGCCTCTCCTCCATCCCACTGCCCTGTTAATGAGTGCCACCAAAACCTTCTGCAGCCGGGTCCCTCCTGCAGCACAGGGGCTCTGTGTTCATGCCAGCCTTGCCCCCTGGAGAGGGGGGTCTGTGTTATTTTTCCTGCTCACTTCAGCTGCACAGGATCCATACTGGGGGAGTATCTGTCTTTCCTGCTTCTGCTTTCCCTGCAAAATTTCTCCTTTCATGAGCCTGAGCTCACCCAGGCTCATTTTCATGCCAAAGAGGCTTTTGCTAACCCATTGCTAACTTGGCTCAGCAATGTCAGCAAATGCAGTGGCCTCAGAGAGCCCCATTGCCCGTCCTGTGGTGGAGGTGACACACAGAACACCCGGGTGTGACAAGCAGCCAACAAACGGAAGAAAAGGAAACCGCGGGTGGCACTGAATGTGGGAGTCCATGGCCAGCGTGGGATTGCAGGAATGCTCATCCCAGCTTGCAAGGCGTCAGGAGGAGATCCAAACCCAGGGAAGGCCCTTGAGAAATGGATACCATGAGGACTGGGGCCAGAGCTGTGATGGGAACTCAGGCAGGGAGCAAATGGGAAAGAGGGAAGCAGGGTGGGAAAGCTGTTTGCTCTCCCTCCTGAGGATGCTGCCGCTCACTGCAAGCCAAGGCCCACGGGCTGTGAGCAGCTCTGGCACCTCCCCTGCTGCCCTGGCCAGCCCTGGCAGCTGCCAGTGGGAAGTGCTGTGGAGTGCATGGCACAGGTACTGTTTGCTTTGGGTCACACACACCCGTCAGCAGCACAACAGGAAAGCGAATGTGACACACACACGAGTCAGAGCTCGCTCACATCTCCTGACACAGCCCTGCTGGCCAGCACCTGCTTTTCTTTGGGGCACACACTGACCCCAGAGCCTGTCTGCACAGGAGCAGGAGAAACACCAGCACATTAGAACAATCTGGGATGAACTGAAGAGGGTTGGGGTCTGCCCAGGAATGGTGAGAGGAGCAGATAAGCGCTTTCTTCTGGAAGGAGAACAAGCAGGCTGAGGATAAGGGGCATCGTGCATGGACAAGCACTGGCAGGGCGAGGGGCAGGAGGGATTCAGAGGAGTGAGATGAAGAAATCACAGCAGAGCAATTTCTCTGGGTACCCTGAGGTACACCCAGGACATTTTCCTCCCTGTTTCTCCTGAGTGTCTCACAATTAGTGAGATTCTGTTGTTCTTTGAGATCTGGGCAAAAGCTGTGTCCTCTCTCCCTGAGGTCTGGGTATGCACTTTGCTCATGGGAAGAGAATTTCTGCACAGAACCCAGTTCACCTCCAAAACCAACCACGCCCCTCTTCCCAAGGTGGGACAATAGTGGGACCACAGCCAAAGTTTCCAAGATTGGTTTCTCATTTATTACTGTGGGATGTATCTAAATCCTAACAGGGAGGCAGGGAACCATCAAACCTCACCAGTGCCCATATAATGCAAATTAATAACTGAAATAGGTGATTAAGTAAAGCCAGAGGGATGGCTGGGGAGGGGGCTCAGAGATTCACTGCTGGTTAGCCCAAGAAGGGATGTCATCTGGCTTGTCTTCCTGCACAGAGCAGGCCAGAGTCTTTCCCCCAGTGAGTACTTGCAGAGCACGTATTTTGGTGGTTGTTTTGTATTGATTTTTGAGTTGGCAATAAGAGGAACTCCTCCCACAGCCCTGGTTCAGTTGTTCCAGGATGTTTCATTCTACATCAGATCTTCAAATTAACCTAACGATCAGCTTGATTAAATTATGGTAAATCAAGTAACATACCCATGTCATCTTTCTGGAAAGACATCAGTCTTGTTCAGCTCTGAACCTCCCAAATCTGCTCTTATTTGACTAGCTCTGTCTCTTCCAATCCAGTGGGGATTTGGGACTAGACACCCAGCTGAAGTCCCTCCAACCAACATTTCTTCTATTAATAGCTTGTCCTAGGAGAGTCAGCCCTTTACGTGGGCTTCAGCTTTTCTGGGGACCCCTGTGCTCAGCTCTGCTGCCAGAGCAGCACCCAGGATGGAACAGTCCAGCTCCTCCCTTAAACCCAGCGCTGTGCACACCAACCCCACCCAATCCCAAAGAGCAGAGGATGTCACACTTCAGAGTCCAGTGACAGACCTGCATGAAAAATTGGTTTCTTCCATGCATTAAACATATAATTTGTTAGCTACTAACCATCTGTGTGAGGGAGACAGAAGAGCAGAGAGGGAGGATTTGTTTCAGAGGGCAAAACTCACATGTTCCAGCTTAGTGTCGGCTGGACAGGCTGCTGCAGAGGTCAGGATCCAGGGCTAGGGTTGGGGCAATGTTGTTGGATAACAGGGAGTAGGAAAAGAGGTATGATCCTGAAGGCTGAATTCTGATTCTGGTCCTTGGATCCAAAAATATCCCCAGTGCACAGGACTGTGATTCATAGAATCACACAATGACAGAATGGTTTGGGTTGGAAGGGACCTGAAAGCCCATCCAGTGCAACCCCTGCCATGGGCAAGGACATCTCCCACTGTCCCAACTGTCCCAGCCCCAGTGTCCAGCCTGGCCTTGGACAATTCCAGGGATCCAGGGGCAGCCACAGCTGCTCTGGGCACCCTGTGCCAGGACCTCCCCACCTTCCCAGAGAACAATTCCTTCCCACTATTGAGACTTTTCAGGAAATGGGGCTCTCAGCCACCTTTACAAACTCCTTTCAAAAATTGATGAAGACATGCAAATTTTGCATCATTTTCTGATTTCATCTCAACTTTTCGCAGCCACACCTGGGAAACTTTTTCAAAGCAACACCCTCACTGTATCCCTAGTCCTGAGCGTTCCCTATGTTTTCTGTGCTTTGGCAGCTCAGCACATGCACCAGCAGAATGTGAACCCACAGATGGCATCCCCTTGAACCCTGATGGCTTGGACCTCCACCTCCAACAGCTCTCATGGCAGCCTGTTCAGCTGGAGTAGCTGCCTCTGCTGCAAGTTTGAGAGGTTTTTCTGCTTCTCAGCAGACACATTTTCCCTGAGCACCATCACCTTCCCCTCACAGAGTGGCTGCCTGAGTGGCCAGGGGTTGTGCTGGCTCCTGTACTCCTCATCCCTGAGCCAGGTGTCCACCAAGACAGAGAAGGACTGGAAACTCTGCTGCTCTGCAGGGTGTGCTCTGGCTGGCTGGACAGAAAAGAGCAGGGGCACCCCACATCTCATCAGGGTGGAAAACCCCCAGGGTTTGAAGGGAAAGAAGTCACTGGAAGAGCCTTGGTTTCACGTGGCAAAGTTTGCCTGCCACCTCCTGCCCCAGCCCACCCCAGCAGGCAGCAGGGCTGGGGAGCTGCTCTGGAAGACACTTCAGGCTTCAGGAGTTACTCACACGAGCCCGAGGAGCCCCTGGGGAACGGCGGCGTCCAGAGGGACCGAGGTGGGGCCGTGACCCAGAGCTTATGGAGAAAGGCAGCAGGAATTAGATCTGCTCCATAAAATAAACAGTGCTGGTCTCTAATTTCCAAACAAGCCCCAATGGCCCCTTTCCCTGAGCTGTTCTGCTGTGACTAATCATACTGGTAGGTGTTGGGTCAAAATCAACAATGGTTCTCCACTAAGGTCACTCACTTTCTCTGTTTACACTGCTAATTTTATCGCTGCTCAGAGTGGCTAATGGTGTTATTTATACGTTTAGCTGTGATAAATGCTGATGCTAAATAAAGGGTGCCTGGCACAGGCAGGTTAAGGGCTGATATGGCACATCCAGGACTTTATCATCAAAGGAATTAGCACTGTGGGTAAGAGCTTTCCTGGTTTTCTGCAAAGCTGAACATTTATGAATGGAGTATGGGGACAGCAATTAGCAATGGTGGCAGTAGTAGCAATTATGAGCAATGGTGACCTTTAGAGCCTGGATTTTACACATCTGCCCAGGAGGGCAAAGGGAAATCCCTCAGCCTGCTTTCTGTGGTGAAAATCTGCTCATGGATGGAGGTGTGCAAACCAGGGGCTGTGGGAGAGCAGAGACAGAGCTGCACCCCAGCAAACAGCCCGCCCTCCCTGAGCAGGGATGCACAGCCCAGGGGAGCCAGGGTGTCCCTCAGGGATGGCAGCCTGAGGAGCAGCACTGGGGTTGTTGCAGTGCTCAGAGAAAGCTTCTCATTCCTCTGGAAAAATGTTTACTTTCTAGTGAAAACCCACAGCCCACGTTACTCCAGGCAAGGCTGGCTAAAATCCAGGCAGTTTGACCCAGGGATGCCACGGGCATGACTCACTGAACTCGAAGTTTTGGAAACTCCTGTCACTCCTCCTGTCTGGATGACAGCTTTCCGTGCTTGGACTACATCACCCAGGATGCTCCATCAGGTCCTCCCTAGGAGCTGGGCTGATGCATGGTGAAAACCCTTGGCTGCAGCCCAGCCTGTCTCAAACAACCATGAGGCCCTGATGTGTCTTTCCTAATTAGAAAAATCACCCTTTTCCAGTGAGAAATGATATTTTAAGAAACTTTTTATGATACTTGATTCCATCTTGAGAGAAAACTTTTGGCCTTCTTTCATCTTGAAAAAGGACATGGGACCACGAAAGGGGTCTTGGGGCCAGGGAATTGGGAAGATCTGTTCTGGAGACACCATGGCCATGAGCAGCAAAGGAGGGACAGCAGCTGATGTGGATTTTGGAGAGGAAAACCAAACTGCTCCCTTGGAATTGTTGCGTGGCAGGAAAACAAGCAGAGAAAGACAGCATGCAGGGAAAATGGGCAGGAGTTGAACTTCACATCAAGACAGAGTCCACAGCTCCACTGGGAAGGCTGGTGGATGTGCTCTCAGATCCTCATTCCTTGCACTGTCCATGATTAATGGGCTGTGATACCCACAGCATCCCAAATCCAAAACTTAAGCACTCCAAGAATTCCTGGATCCTGATCTTTGTTCAAACTAAAGCCACCTCACCCAGACACTGCTGTCCCAGGTTAAAGCAACAGCTCAAGCCAGTTTCAGCCCCTGCTTGGAGCCCCTGTGTTCCCTGCACATCTGCTTTCAGTCCTGCCCTGCACACCCCACTGCCAGTGTCCCCTCTGGGGCAGGAGGATGGTTCTGCAGGGCTGTGGGCAGGGAAGGACACAGGGAGCAGAGCCTCCATTTGTTGAAGCATATTGTGTGGTTCTGGGTGTGTTCAAGGCCCAGGACTGGGGTGGTTGCACAGGCTGGGAGTGTCTCATGGTGGGTTTTGCCTCAGGGGAAGCTGGACCATGTGTGGTAAACCCTGTAGGTGCAAAGGGTACAGCTCACAGCTGCTTCCAAATGCACTCAGGGGAGCTGACGTGGTGCCAGGGTGATGTGTGGCCTCCTCTGAGCAGGAGCCCAGAGCACCACGAGGGGTCCATGATTCTGCTGCTACTCCAGGGATCAGTCTGGATGTATCCTCATCCCCATGGATTTGTTCATGCTTTATACCAGTCCCATTGAGATTAGGATTAAACTGACAAAGGTCTGGGGATCCCCTGGGCTTGGATTTCCACTATCCAGGTTGCCTGCTGCTCCCAGCAGGGTCTAGGGCCAGAACCACAGAGCTGCCACAGGCAGGATGTGTGGGAAGATTTATCATCTCTATCCACTGAGGCCTCCTGTGGCAGAGCTCCTGTCTGGCGTGACATATTCTGGATTAATTGAGAACCAGCCAATAGTTTTGGCACTGGACAGCTGAGCACACCCACCTCCTATCAGCCTTTGGGAAGACCAGACTTTCACATTCTCTGGAAGTTTCTCTCTCACAGCACTCCATGGCTCTCACAGATGTTTTCATCTCTTGCCCTGCTGATGTGAAATGCCATGAACAGGATCCCCCACTGTTTGCCATGCCATGCCACATGTGCTTAGGGGCCACTCTCAGATTTATATAAAGCTGCAATTTCAGAATAATTCATTTCCACTGGTGACAGGGGCACCAGGATTGCATTTGTGGGTTTCCAACTGGCAGCTGACATCACTTTCTGAGCAACTTATCCTCTCTTATCCCAATGAAGGCTCCAGAATCCTGCAGAGGATCACTATTTGTTTTCAAAGTAGTGGGTGCTTTGTGCCACTGAGCCTAGATAAGAGCTTTTGGAGGCAACAGGGGTACTTGTGAGTAGAGAATTACAGCTGTAAACTCAGGTGAAGATACCTGTTTTGGGTGGTGATGCTTGGTGCTCCTTGTGTGATGTGACGAGCAGGGTGGTGCTGGGCCAGGCAGCCTCTGAGGTGGGCTCTGTTGGTGCCACAGGACACAGAGGGCTGCCAGGTTTGGCTGGAAGGTATTTTCTTGTATTCACAGGCTGTAATAACTGGCACCTGCTTTGGGTCACAGATTCTCTGTGGTGATAACAGAGCCTTCAGAGAGGATTGCTCGATGCTGTACATGAACCCCCTTCCCCTCAGGAAGGGTGACCACATCCTCACCCTCCAGGCAGTAGTGGGGTGCATGTCAGTCTGGCAGGGAGCTGGCTCACCCCTTGTCTTGGGGCTTCATCCCAGTTAGGAGGTGGAGATGAAGAGGAAGGTCAATGCCATGGAACAGGAGGTCCTGCTCTGCCCAGCCTCCCTCAAAGAGGAGCCAGTGTGGGCACATCCTTTGTTACCAAACACCTGAGAAGGTGCTCTGCCAGGTGCAGCTGCAGCCACAGGGCAGCCCAAGCACCCCTTTTTTGTTGAACTCTTTGCCAGGGTAAACACGGCCCGGCTGTGCTCGGGTCCTGTCCTCAAGGCTGGAGTCAAGAGCTGTACATTGTGTTATGTGAGCCAGCACATGAATGTAAACAGCAGGCTCCAAAACAGTGGCAGGAGAATTAACTGATGCTATATGCTGCTGCTTCATGTTTTCTTTGGAGTTGAGGAATAGGTTTTGGAGAGATTTTCCTCCCCATTTTCTACTCGTGCCCTTGGACACAGCTCTGTTATCCCCAGCTGACTTGCCTAAGCCTATAATCCCTGGTGCTCAAGAGAGTGAGAAGAAAATAGGATTCAGAATCCAAATGCTTCATGTGTCGGCCTCTCGAAGATTCCTACCATCTGCTCTGGCCACCAAGCAAAGGGACTGAGCTCATTTTGAATCCTGTCATGTAGTGCTGCTGTGCATGAGAAGCTGGAAGGGCCATGGAGGGATCTCTGTCTGTCACAGGTTTGGCGTGAGGGCCTGTGAGTGCTGCACATCCCCAGCAAGAGCTGCCCCCAAGCACTGAAAAGCACCTGTGCCTCACCCCAAAGAAACCTGACAGGCAGGATCCTGTGTTCCCACCCCACAGAGAGACCTTGCAGTTTGAAAGCATTTATCCTGCATGCTTGGAGCTGAAAATGTGCCAGCAATCATTCTGCTGTTTGAGGTCAAGATAACAAATCACCCAGCACATTTACTCTGAGCAGCCACTGACATGCAAAGAAAGGGCCTCCAAGATCATACCCAGCTCTCTGCTCTTGGCCAGCCAGAGCTCAGAAGCATCCTGATCTGCCAGGGGAGCAGTGTTTGCTCCTCTGAGCAATGCCAGTGGCTGTCATTCCCTAGGAATGCCCAGCCAGGAAAATCCAGCTGCTTTCCTACCCTGTCAAGCTGCAGCACCAAGGGTGGATCCCTATTATTTTTGACAATCTGTGTTGTTTTCCATGCTTTGCTACAACCTGTAAGCAGCTGTTGGCACGGAAGAAACACTTATTTATTGTTAGCTGAGATTAAATCCTCTTGCCAGTGGAGTCAGTTGCTGCCTTATATTGCAGCAGAAGATGAATTCACAGTCTTAATTTAAGATGTTGTCACATACCTGGACTCAGAGCAGCCAGTTCTTCCCTGCAAACCCAGCCATCCCTGCTGGGGGCAAATGCATCAGGGTTATGACTCCTCCAGATGCTTTCCAGCATCACAGCACAATTCCAGGGAACAGTCAGCACAGCAAGGCCAGATTCACTGATCCCTGGCTGCAAGTCAGGGGCAGCCAGGGGCAGGGATCGTGCCCAGGGATGTCCCAGTGCTGCTCTCCAGCATGAATGTGCTGGAAAATGGGGTCCAGCCACACTCCCCAGGGAAAAGGAGCAGCCTCCTTGTGCCTGGGCTGAGGTGCTGGGTTTGTGAGCTGGACATCTCTGCTGCAGCTGGCATTGTCTCACTCCCAGCAGCAGCCATAAGCCCTGTTCCTTATTTTTCCACTAATTCAAAGATTCTTCTTGTAGAAATGTGGCCTTATAAACACTATTCAGTCACTTCATCATATTTTCTTGGATAAGTTAAATTAATTGACCTACTTTAATCTCTCCCTAAAACATGCCCTTTAGACACGATGTTTTTCTGTAGCTCGTTTCAGAACCCTTTCATTTTTTCATTTTTCAGTATCTTAAAAGAAACTCATAAGGCTAAAAATGGGAAGACTCTTCTACTGCAGCCTTATCAATGTCATAAACAGATAACTTTGACACCATTCTTAGTGTTACCAAGGCTCTGCAGGCCAGATTGCATTCCCACATGGAGCCAGAGCATCACTCGGGCAATATTTGCTGATGTTGTCAGTGGAGACTCCAAAGTCACCTTTAAGGCCATGGCTTCCCAGGGTACAATGCATTGTCCTGTCCATGACATCTTCATCCTCCTTCTTGAAAGTATAAAATTTATCTGGCTTCAGTCCAGGGAAGGGAATGAAGCTGGGGAAGGGGCTGGAGAGTCACTCATAGGAGGAGCAGCTGAGGGAGCTGAAAAGGGGCTCAGCCTGGAGCAAAGGAGGCTCAGGGGGGACCTTGTGGCTCTGCACAAGTCCCTGACAGGAGGGGGCTCAGGGGGGTCGGGCTCTGGGAACAGGGAACAGGGACAGGAGGAGAGGGAACGGCCTCAGGGACAGGGGAGGCTCAGGGTGGGCACCAGCAGGAATTTCTTCACTGAAGAAGTAAAACATTGGCAGGGGCTGCCCAGGGAGGTTTGGAGTCCTCATCCCTGGAGACATCCAAGAAAGGCCTGGATATGGCACTCAGTGCTCTGGGCTGGGGACAAGGTGAGGTTCAGGCACAGGTTGGACTCCATGGTCTTGGAGGGCTTTTCCAACCTCAGGATTGTGTGATTCTATATAAAAAAGCAGGGTCTGTAATGCCCAGCTAACCAAACCCTCAGTTATCTCCACCTTTCAAACACTGTGAGCACTAAACATTGATGTATTTCTATTACAACACACTTCTTCAGCTTTGAAAACCACAGCAGCAAATATTTTTCCCCAACAAGAATCATTTTCCCCAGATCACCATTAAAGGTGTTGTGTGGGGTTTAGAGCAGGACAGCAATGGTCCTCTCCCCAGAAACTCCTGCAGCACCATCAGAGGATGACTGATAGCTGACACATTTCAGAGTCTGTTGGGCAGACTCAGATCCACTTAGGAGTGAAAATGTCATTTTTGATCAATAAGAATTTCAAGAACAAAATATCACCAAGTTTTAGCCTTTAGGGAAGGCTGGGGTGTTTACAGACTGAACTCCATCAAATTATCTATTGAATTCGTGCTTTAAGAGCAGAAACAGCTTTTGATTGTCTCTGAGTAGTCTTGTATCAGCTTGCCACAGTTTCAGCTGGGACTGATGTCAAGTTAAGAGGCTGACAGTTTATTCTATGCTCTGTAAATATTTGTACACTGTTGGCCTTTTCCAGTCCTTTGGAACAATATTCCAACTTTTGTTAAAAATAAACATGAATGGGGCGGAGCTCAAGGACCAATTCTTTATAAACTCTTGTGTGCTGATTTTCAGGTCCCAGCCATTTGTAAGGGAGACTCTGCTCTCCACATCTCAGCTCCCCAGCCTGTGACACTGGACAGAAGTGGCATGAGTGGCTGCTGCTTCCAGCACAAAGATGCCACCTCAGGGTGTGGCAATAGTAAGGATTCAGCACATGAATCCCTGCTGCAGCTGAGAATCCTGACCCAAGGCACCTCTTCACACTCTCAGGTTACTTTTCAAGTCTCAGCTTTCACAAAGAGGCTGCCAAGAGCTGAGAGCTGCAGCCTGGGTCAGCATCAGACAAGGGAGAGGACAGGTGGGAACACACAGAAGGTGGACAGAGTAGGAGGAACATCAGGAGGGATGGGGTCAAGGACGTGAGAGCTCTGGGGTGTCAAATACACGGGCAGGAGGAAAGCTTGGCCTCCAAAGCCATCAGAATTCAGGGCCGAGATTTTCCCAGCTTTGTCATTACTGGTTAGGATTTCATGCCAAAATCCAGAATTCCAGTTCTGCAAAAGGCTGAGTGATGACAGAGGCCTGCAGCAGGATAGGCACTCCTGAGGAGCTAAGGAGGCATTCCCTCCATCTGACATAAGGTGTCTTCCTCAAGTGATGAGTTTGCCAGACCAGCCAGAAGAATGGGGATATCCCTTTCTTCCCCACTGCTTGTTTATGGACACTGCAATCTCCCCAAGTAGTCAAGCTTGCTCCAAATCTGTTAGAACAACCCAAAGATGCAAAAGGGAAAGTGGAATGTTCTGTTCTGTAGGAGGAGTCCTCCTCTGTCACAGACACCAGGACAGCAATCCCAGCTGAGGAGGGTGAGAGCTGCTCCAGGAGGTTGGTGCTTCCCTGCAGAGGGCCTGGTGCAGCTCTTGGCTTGTGGGGTCAGGGTGCTCACAGGCCACAAACCCTGGCCACGAGAGAACAGGGAACCTGGGAGTGCATGGACACCTTGTAGAGACCCATGAGTCAGGGACTGGCTTGGATATGGGAGATTCCTCTTCGTTTTTTCTTGGCTTTCACTGCACAGCAAGCCCAAGAGAGCCACTACTGTGTCTTCCAACCTCATCTCTGTGTTTGTCACCTCTGACCCTGCAGGGCCACGCAGGGTGAATGTGAGTCCTGTGCTGCACTGGGGGTGTCCTTCCTGCCCAGGCACAGAGGTGCTGACAGCATTCCCAGCACAGGCACAGAGCACAGGCTGTGCCTGGCTGGAAAAGACTGACAGGGACTGAGGATAGGAAGGCAGGCATGCATCAAACCCCAGGGAAACACTGAGCAAATAGCTGAAGAGCCTGGTACTATTATTCATTATGTTTCTGGTATTATAGAGTGGCACGAGGTTAAAATAACACACTCAAGAAAAAAATGACCTACGAGATACCAAAGCAAAACACATTGAGAGAACAAGCATCTTTAGCTCTAAGTCATCCAAAGGAGGCTTGATGGGGGAACCCTTCTCAGCTGCATCTCCCCGGGGCTTTCATGCAGTCCTGCTCTGGCTTTAACACATGCAAAGCCAGCTGCAGGTGTAAAAGCACACAAGTTGTGCAGGTGTGGGCAGGAATGCAGGCAGGCAGCTGGGCTTGGAGGACAGGAGGGGACCAAGCACAGCCCCAGACACTGAGGAAGGAGGCATTTCAGGGAGAGCTGAGTTTTGGTGCCCTGCACAGTCAGTCATCCCACTCGTTGGGTCCTGTCAGGACTGAGACATCCCAGGACAAGGCTCCCTGCAGAGGCTGCTCTCTGCTCTGCTGTGAGCCAGAGACCCGCTGCCGTGGGGGCAGAGCTGCCGGGAGAGCCAGCTCCTTCTGCAGAGGATTTATGAGATGTCTGAGGCGTCAACAGCCCCCCACCCTTGGCACTGCAAGGCGTGGGCCACGCAGCTTGTGCCATAAATCTGGGCTGTCTTCCCAACCCGGTACAGCTGGATCCAGTCCTGGGTGTTTGTGAGCCACATCCAGGGCCAGCGCATTTTCAGCGAGAGGCAGATGGGAGAGCAGGGGGACAAACAGGCTGGGCATGACTGCAATTGTGGATGGCCGGCGAGGGGACTGCGGTCCCATTCCGTCAGAGGCAGGACACAGCGGCAGGTTCATCCCTCGGCAGGGATGGCCGTGCTGTGCCCTGTGCCTGCAGTGCCAGGGAGGCTTTCCCAGGGACACATTCCAGTCTCCTGGCTCGCGGCAGCTCCCTTGGATGTTGTTTTGAGAAAGCTCCCAAGCGGATCTATGACAAAGTGCAGCCTGAAAGAGCAAGTGAAACCCTCGGTCCCTTGAAGCCAGTGGGATTTCTGCCTGCCGGTGGCACGGGATGAGGATTTCTCACAGCCTCCCCCACTCCTCCCTTGGCTGGGGTGTCAGTGGGCACAGGAAGGTGCCAACCCTTGGGGTACACAGTAATTTGGGGCGCATAGAAGCCCCACAGAGATGAGACTGGATGGAAAAACTGCAAGCAGCCGTTCTCCAAATGCTCCCTTCTGGAACCAAGAGGGCTGCAACAGCAAAAGCTGCAGAGCTGGGAAATGCCAGAGAGCATCTTCCAGTGCAGAAAGGCACTGATGGTGGGAAAGTTCCCATGGCCACTGGAGAAGCCAGTCCAGAAGGACTGGGGGGACCAGGATGGGAAATCACTGCCTCTGAGATTGGACAGTGGCTTCATTTCCCTTTGGTGCTTATTCCTCCAGACACTTCCATCTGCTCCTGGTGCCAGGGATGGTTGGGCAGCTTTACTGTGCCCGTGCTGGTCCCTCCATGGGTCCCTGCAGAGCTCCAGCACAGCCCTGTCCCTCCACAGAGCACAGCTCAGCTCTCAGGAGGGATGGGCAGCAGTGTCCCCTCACTGACCTCAGCTCACTCCAGAGAAAAATAACTCTGCCACAGGACCCGAGCACTCCCTGCCAGCTCTGTCATGGGTCTGCTCCCCGTGTCACAGCTCTCTGTGTCACATGCACTGCAGTGCTGTCTGCAGAACTGAAATGTTCCCCTGTCTTCTTTATCCTTTTCCCCAAGGTAGGCAATAATTTTTTTGTCTCATTCCTGGATGGAAAGTCTTCTTCTGATGTATAAGATGAGGTGTAACTTCCACAAACCCTCCTTTCTTTAGCAGGAAATATCTCCCTGTCTTTAAACCTCCTTAGCTGGATGATCATTTATCTTTGGGTTTCCACTGGGTTCATGTTTCCTGTTTTCTTCTTCCAGATTGTGATCCCTAACTGGAGATATTTTACAGCTCTGCTTTGCTTTCCACATATCACTGCAGAGATAATCTCTGAGCAGACAGTTTCTTTTTCCTTGGAAGTTATTGGGGAAAAAAAAGTAACTGAGCTATCAAAACTCAAGTGTGTCTTTGTAACCAAAAATGCTCCTCTCTGACCGTGCATCCTCCTGGCCCCAGCACATCACCCAGTAATTGAGATTTCTGCCTTTCCAAGTATTTGCTTTCTCTCTGCTTCTCCTTTAAATTCCCAGGAGCGTTCTGGCAGCGCAGGCAGTGCTGATCCCATTTTACCAGCAGAGAATGCCTTACACTTGGTTTTGTTGATTCCTTTAATCTAAACTAAGTCATTCACCCAGAAAGTTCAAGGCTCTGGAAAGGTGACGCTTTGGGCCCCGTCCCAGGTGAATGTTCCCATTCCCTGCCAGCTCCCAGACGGGTAACGACTTCCCAGCTCCACAGGCCCAGCACCACTGGAGTCAACTGTTATAAACCTGCCATGGGGGATGAGAGCTCATGAAAGGAAAAGGAGCCTCTTTATTGTCTGTCTGCTTGCCTGCCTTTGGTGCTGCTTCCCATCAGTGCCGTTACCCCGGGGCTGCCACAGGAGATGTGTGGTGGCAGCACAGAAATGCTCCCAGAGCAGCACAGAAATGCTCCTAGAACAGCACAGAAATGCTCCTAGAGCAGCACAGAAATGCTCCTAGAACAGCACAGAAATGGTCCCAGAGCAGCACAGAAATGCTCCCAGAGCAGCACAGAAATGCTTCTAGAGGAGCACAGAAATGCTCCTACAGCATCACAGAAATGCTCCTAGAACAGCACAGAAATGCTCCTACAGCAGCACAGAAATGCTCCTACAGCAGCACAGAAATGCTCCCAGAGCAGCACAGAAATGCTCCTAGAACAGCACAGAAATGCTCCCAGAGCAGCACAGAAATGCTCCTACAGCAGCACAGAAATGCTCCTAGAGCAGCACAGAAATGCTCCTAGAACAGCACAGAAATGCTCCCAGAGCAGCACAGAAATGCTCCTAGAACAGCACAGAAATGCTCCTAGAACAGCACAGAAATGGTCCCACAGCAGCACAGAAATGCTCCCAGAGCAGCACAGAAATGCTCCTAGAACAGCACAGAAATGCTCCCACAGCAGCACAGAAATGCTCCTAGAACAGCACAGAAATGCTCCTACAGCAGCACAGAAATGTTCCTAGAACAGCACAGAAATGCTCCTAGAACAGCACAGAAATGCTCCTAGAACAGCACAGAAATGCTCCTAGAACAGCACAGAAATGCTCCTAGAACAGCACAGCGTTTGGTGTTCCCATCACCCCCAAGAGTCTGCCAACCCTGCTGGCTCCTGCCTCTGCCTGTACCTCTCCCTGGCACACTCCTGCTCACACAGCAGCAGCTGCATCCCTTCTCCATGTCCATCACTGCTGTCCAGACCTTCTCTGACTCAGTTATGTCCTAAGGAGAACATTTCATGGGTTCTGGTCACCTTCTGTCCTCTTCTCTGTGCTGTCAGAGCTGCCCCAGGCTAGGGAGTGTGTTTTGGATCTCCCTGCAAAGCTTGGCTGCACGTGTGGGACCTGGGCTGGGATATCTCCAAGCTCTGAACCCTTTCTGTGCCAGCCCCAATGCCAACATGCTGTCTGTCCCAATGTCCCATCAGGCTGTTCCCTGGCAGTGTGGCCCCAGTGGCTCTTGCAAGCATTGGATAGAACCAGTGTACCCCAGTGACCCCCACCATCTCCTGAACTGGTGTGAGACCCCACAATGATCTGTTTCTCCACTGTCCTGCTGCATGGAGGCAGCAGCAGGGACAGGGGTGCTGGTGTTTACTCCTCCCCAATTCCAGCAGGATGGAGAGGTGCAACCCCAGTGGTCACCCCCTGTCCCCCTCCAGTTCCATCTCCCCAGTGCCCTGGACCATGCAATGATGGATCAGAGCTCCACATGGAGCCAGGAGCACCCCTGGCCCGTGGGCACCCCCAGGGTGCATCCCTGAGCTGGGGAACGCGTGGGGCAGGTCTGGCAGAGGGCACAGCACATGCAGACAGTGCCGTGGAGCAGAACCCCAAATTCTTGGCAGGGCTGGCTTCCACCTCCTCCATGGTCATAGCCCGGCTGCAGAGCTGGAGCTGAAATTTCCACACATGGTACTTGTCGGCCTTGGGGAGCGTCTCTGCCGCCCGTCACGTAACTGCTTGCCTGGAGGAATGTGCTGGTGTTTCATTCTGGGGATTACTAGGTCTTTCCTGTCCTGTTTTTCCTTGGAAAAGCCCTTTCTGTCTGCAGGGCCCGGGCAGGATCTCTGGGCTGTGTAAAGCCCTGCACCACATGGCACAGGCAGAGCCCTTTCCTGCAGCCAGGATGTCTCTGGTGGCAGAGGGGATGAGCACCTTGGCTCTGCAGAGGAGCTCCAGTGGCTGCTGCTGCTGGCAAAGCCTCCTGCTCATGGTGTGTGACCTTTCCAGGAGGGCACTCGCCCTGACTGACCACAGAGCAGCGCTGGACACAGGTGTGGGACAGGGAAGCACAAGGAGGCTGTCACCCATCCCCTGAGCTCCCCTTTGGTCCAGGGAGGTGGCCCTTGACTCTCTGTGTGCCCACCACAGCTCCCCTCCTCCAGAAACCCAGTGCCTGAAGCTGCTTGGCTTGGTGGTTGAGCTGGACACTGCTCATCATGGGATGTCCCCACACCTCGTGTATATTAAAGTGTAGCTGGGGATGTATTCCTGGCACACTGCAGAGGGATAGCCTGGAAATTCAGGGTTAGGCCATCATACAGTGGATTTAGGCCTCATGTTTAAGCTCATCTTCTAGAGAATTTCTTTTCAACTGCAAATAACAAGAAGCACATGACCCGCCTTCTTATCTGGAAGTAAGAGATGTTCCCATGGTCCTCCTGATCTGACTTCGTATCTGGAGCTCCATTGGCTTGGCTGTGTGGCATTGCTGTGTCCACTGGACCCAGCATCTGTGGGGAGGAGCAGGAAGGGGCAGCAATTCAAATTTTTGGAGCAAATCAGAGCATGCACAAGGAGCAGAGCCTGCCCAGGACACTGTGGGTGCTGCTGCAGACCAGCAGGTCTGAGAGTCACAAACATTTTCTGGAACAGCATTTCCTCTTATTGATTTCCTCCAGTCACCAGGGATGACTCTTCCCAGAAGCAAATCCTTCATCTAAGCTATCACTGCACAAAATCCCCTGGAGGGTCAGCTGCTATGGCTCCATTTATCCAGGCTGCCCCCAACCAGCACACTTGTGAGTGGATCTGCTTTTGAGACCAGCACAGAGCTCCTGCCCCTGAAAATTCCCCGCCCGTGGCTGCGATCAGACAGACTGCAGGACAGCACAGCCCTGGCAGCAGTGAAGACTCTCACTGAAGAGGTTAAAGAGTTACCTTGAGCTGGGATCTGTATTTTGTTAAATTATTTGAAAGAACAGCATCTCTGCTGTTTCCTTCTCCAGCATGCAGAAGAAAAATGACTGTATTATGGTTGTGTCTAGCGTAGTGCTTGGCACCAGGCCAGCAGGATTTACAATGGCTGGGTGAAAAGTCTGGAGGGAAGGCAGTTCATTCTGCTGTGGACAGTCCTTGCAGGGTCTGCAAGGACCAATCTCACAGCCCAGCAGGGGCCCACTGAAGCGCCAAGAGGAGCCCTGCCAGCAGAGAGCTGCTGGAGAAGCCATTTGTTCTGTCCATGAAACGTGAGGTCAGCAGGACCCGCCGCCTCCTGCCAGGGGTGATAAGAGGGAGAAGGCAACAGAGTTAGGCAGGTTTTGTCTATTCTGGATAAAAGATCAGTTTTATTGCAGCTCTTTAACATAAGATATTTCGCACTGGAATTTTCTGGCTGGAAAAACCACGTCTCTGATTCAGAACCATTTTCAGAAAGAAATACCTGACCTCACTCCCTGGAAGGGAGGAAGCAGCTGAATATTGATTTCTAATATTCTGTATTAAACTCACATGCATTCCTGAATGAGATTTTACTCTAGAGGCGAGTACAGCTGCCAGGACAGGCAGGTCTCTGTCCTGCTCTGCTTCCCACTACAGCAGGCACTGAGAACATCCCTGCTCTGCTGGAGTGCTGTGTCCTGCCTCATTTGCTGTCCTCTGCTCACCAGAGACAGAGGCTCCAACAATGAAGGGTCTCAGTCTGGAGGGCATTGAAGCCCTCTCCATAGCAGCTCCTTTTGGGATTGCAGCAGTTCTGGGTGGGACAGGAGTCACAGAGAGTTTGCAGAGAAAACAAGGCATAGTCTGGAGGTGGAAAAGATCATTGGTTTGGTTTGTTGGTTTGCTGTGATCAGGTTGGACAATGGCTGGGGCTGGGAGAGATCTGTGTGCCCAGGTGTGTTCCAGACTGTAAGGGACACGTGAATTGCTTCTCTGAGGAAGACCCTGGCTTTGAGGTCAGGTTGGCTCTGGGTGTGTGTGGCCTTAGCTGGTGACTGCAGGCAGAGATGGATAGGCATGGATATCATGGACATTCCCAAACACTGATGGATATCATTGTCCTTGCAGGGATTATCAGACCTCACAGGCACCACTCAGTGCACTGAGGTGCTCTGTACCCTGAGCACCAGCACTGGGCCTCTACACAAGGGTAGGGTCCCACCTCAAGCTGAGCACATCCCCTCTGTGACCAGGGTGAGATCTGGCTGCCTGCATCTTCAGCTGGACTGGCCAAACCATCACAGAAGTCCATTAAACTTCTGGCCAAAGCCTTGAGCTCTGGTGAGGTAAGGCCTTCAGCTGGACACCTGGGCAATTGGGACACGCTTGCCCCACGTCCTGGCCAGCAGGTTTCACACCTTGGAGGATCATTACAGCTGAGTGGTGTCCCTTCAGGAGGCACTGTGGGCTTGCTTTCCCAGGACAGGCTGTAGCAGATCCGTACCTGACAGTGGCAGCAGATCCACAGGTTTCCTGTGACGAGAGGCTGAGCAGGCTGTGATGACTGACCAGGGACAGCCACATCCTCAGAAAGGTTTTTAGCAGTAGCCAGGTGTCTTATAAACTGCTTTTCTGGTTAGCAGGGAGATATATTTTAAAAACTGAAAGGAAGAATTATTCTGGGAAAGAGCTCTGGAAAATGTGTAGTAAAGCTGAATCCCTATGGAGTGATTTTCACTGGGGGTACAATGCTGCTGCTCCCCCTTGTAGGCCAGTGTCAGAGGAGCTGTCCTATACCCCCAGGCCAGGCCCTTTGTCCCCATGCAAAGCAAGCAACTCAGACTTTGTGTCCAGTTTTGGGAAATGAGCTAAAGTCATCTCCTTTTTGTTGTATCACCTTGGATTCTGGTAACATCATGACTGGTGTGTGTGACCCCACACCTGTGGCACCAGCTGGACACCTCTGCCACAGCTGTCAGGATAACCTGCTGCTGACCTTGCTACTGACAGCCTGAAAGCCAAGTGAGCCTCCCCATGGCCCAGCCAGCTGGAGAGGACAGCTCTGTCCCTGGTAGCACAACCCCATGGGCTTTTGGGCCAGGCTGGTGGACTTGGCTGGTCCAGGGAGTCAAGGACACAGGTTCTGGCTCTGTGAGTGGAGGCAGTTGTCCCCTGGACAGCAGAACCTGGCCATTCTGCGTGTGAACTGCTGTCCTGCCCGTCATGGCCAGTGACAGAACCCAGGGAATGGCTGGAGCTGTGCCTGGGCTGGAGATCAGGGAAAGGTTCTTCCCCCAGAGGGTGCTGGCACTGCCCAGGCTCCCCAGGGAATGGGCATGGCCCCGAGGCTGCCAGGGATGCCCAGGGTGGGGTTGTTGGGGGGTCTGGGCAGGGCCAGGAGCTGCACTGGGTGCTCCTGAGGGTCCCTTCCAGCTCAGCAGACTGTGGTTGCCTGCAGGACAGGCTGGTGATCTCTCCTTGCACACGGGGTCTTACCTTCATTGGTGCTCCCCATCCCTGGGTGCAGGAAGAGGGAATGGTCAAAGTCAGCTCTGCTGGGGCTTAGCAGAGGCAGAAGGAGCAGGCCTCGGGGCTCAGCTGTGTTGGTGAGTGTGTGCCTGAGCATGCAGCTGCCTAAATCCCAGAGATTACTCACAGCAACCTCAGCACAAGAGTTACTGCTGAAGGAAAAACTTCAATGTCAAGAGCATGAGTAATAGCCAAGCTGGCACTTAACGGTTCAAACAGAAGATAAGAGCTAAGGCTGGATTCTCAGAGGGCCCGTTTTATCTCTTTTATATATGTCACAACTGAAGAAATGAAGAATATAAAAGTTATTTATTAGCGTTTCATTCCTGCAGTACTTTTATCATGTTGAGTGTGCATTGACCCCACGGTACCACAGAACTGGAGAAGGGATTAACAGATTAAGGGAATCCTCTATCTCAGTAGGACCAGATTTGGGGGTGATCTTCACCCTCTGACCCCTTCACAGCTCTGCCCTGTTCTCTGGGGAAGCTGCTGCACTACTCCTGCCCAGCTCCGAGCCTTCCCCTCAGGGTGAGGAACACATTCTGACCCTCCAGGCAGGCAGCTGGAGGTGATCTGGTGCAGGCACTGGCACTGGCCCAGGGGCCAGCTCTGCTTGTTGAGGGAGCCCATCACCAGGGTGCTCTTTCCCCACTCCTGCAACACCAACCGGAGTGCTCGGAGGTCCTGCCAGGTGGACATGGTGCAAGAAGCAGCTGGAGCAGCCTGGTACTAACAGCAGAGGCACAGGAAGGTGAGAGAACTGGAAGGGCTGGAGAAATGAAATTTAGACAGGAAAATGTAAGATCTCTGTGAAAATACCTAAGGTAGGAAAGAAAACAGGAGAAAGGAGGAGGGAAGCAACAAACTTCAGTAAGTACAAAATATATCTTAAGTTTCCTTGCTTGTGTGATCCGGATCTTGGCAATGCTGTGTGTGCTGTCCTTGGCTGAAAAATTATCCTCCCGTCCTAGCTGTGAATGAGGTGGCTCCAAAGTGGCAATTCCTGCTGCTGGGAATTACTGAGCTGAACAACAGAGTGGCTGGGGAGAGCAGACTCTGGTGAGGGGCTCAGCAGTGCCTGGGACTGCGGGGCAGAGAGCACTGCGGCTCCCTGAGCACAGCAGGGAAAGCTGAGCTGAGCTCAAACAGGTTTAGATTGGTGCAGAAACGCAAAGCCCAGAGCATTTTGAAACATGGCATGTCGGGCTGAGCTAAACAGCAATGAAAGGTGCAGCACTCCCAGTCTACACAGACCATCAGGGTGTTTATGTGGTGCAGGCAGAGGGATTGCTCCGGGGCTGAAGGCGCAGGAAAGGTCAATAATTAATTATTGAACAGATGGGACAGTTTTGCCTGCATCTTCCTATAATTTGACTGTGACCAGGTGGTGACTGTCTTGAATCTGTCTGTGATCTGCAGTTAGTGTCTGTCAATGAATAATTCCTGATCCTTGAAACATTTGCATGCTGTAAATGTATGAGAAATCCAAGCCTGTGCCCTTTGACAGCGCTCCAGGTAGGTCCATGCACTCTGTCTGGTTTCACAGGCTGGGAGGGAAGAGGAGGATTTCAGGTCCCAGACAGGATGTGTGTGATATACCCTCACAGAGTGAATTTTAAATATTATAGTTCAGTCCACCAGCTGCAATGTGGATGTTTAAGCTCAGAGATCACCTTTCTTAATTATTCCTGTTAGCAGTGTTCCTGTTCTGGCTCATTTAAGGAAACCAAGTGAGAAATGGGCAGGAGTAGGGTACTGGGGTAGGTGTGGGTCTGCTTGAACATCTCAGTGGGCATCAGGGAGAACTTTCATGTGCCAAGAACAATCCAAGTGCTGTGATGCTCCTGGTCAAAATCACATATGTTTGTTATTCTGACTAGCAGGACAAACTCCAGCTGGAAGATGGAAGAGCCTTCCAGGAAAGAAGGATCATCACAGGATGGGCAAAGGGCTGGCAAACGCAGTTCTGGGTGCAGGCCTCTCTGGGCTGGTCTGGGCAGTGCTCTCAATGGCACTTTAGAGAACTGTGTTTTGACAGCTTTAATTCCTCTGATTCATCTTACACAAAATGTCCTGGATTTTGGCATCAGCATCACCCTTTTCAAAATGCCTGGTACCTCTGAAGTAAACCAAATGTGATTTCAGGGCAATTCCAGCTTAAATTTAACATTCAAACTGAAGTGTGGCTTGTTGTTAATGACAAGCAAGCGAGCAACAATCTTTGTGGTTCAGGTCACTCAACACTTCTCATCTCAAGGGCCTCTTTTCATTTGTCAATTATTTTGATGAATGCCCAGGACCAGGATTCCTCATGCCATGTATCTGCCTTCTTCTGGATTTGTTTATAACATCACACTGAAATCAGCAACGTTGCATCAGAGAGGGAGATTAGAGAAAACCAGTTGATTTTTCCCATTTTTTCCAAAATTCTTATGACTTTCATTTTGAGAAGCTCCAGCACATGCAGGCTGTGGAGCAGCACATGACATTTGGCAGAGGTGGTGGTGTGTATGTCAAGATGTGCCTTCTGCTATCCTAGAGCAAAGATGCCCAAATTTGGGAACATTAAAAGTGTTTGAAAAGCCCTGGTTCACACAGACTCAATGGGAACTAGCTGGAGTTTAACACCTAAAATCTTGCAAGCGTTTGTCTGCACAGGTCATGCTGCAGCCCTGCTCTGGGGGTTGTTCTCCAAGAGCCCTGCTGGGGACAGGCTTGGGAGAGCACCCAGCTCTGGATGGGGCAGTCCTGGAAAACAGCACAGATTCTGGAGGGCAGAGGAAGAACACAGGAGAAGGATCCTGGGGTGGAAATGGACTTAGGAGCCCAGGTGGGGATGACAGTAAAGTATGGGGATCCAGGTGGGGGAACAGGTAGGATTGGTCTGAGAACAAGTGATGCTGGTGGAGTAGAAAGGGAAACAAGGTGACATGAGGCCACTTGGGACCTCAGAGCTGGGGGACCTGGGGGATGAGTGAAAAACTGCCAGGAAAAAGGACAATAAGTCAATAACCAATATAATGTCGGGGTCACTGTGGATGGCCAGTCCAGGGGATGATGTCCAGTGTCTCTGGTCATACCTGGTGCTCTGGCTCTGTGCTGAAGGCACACAAGGCACCACTGCTTAGTTCTTTGTCATGGAACAAGTCTCCTGCTGGGCGCCTTGCATGTAGCCAGGGCTTTGGCTACTGCTTGGCTAACTGCAGACTTATTCCCAAAATTATAGGAGGAGAATTAGCAGGCTTAAGGGCAGCTGGCTCTCTCTATTCACTGACCCCATGAGGCTCTTCTCTGTACCCCATGAGGTGTAAGTGGCTCCAAAAGCTGAAAATTCACAGCAAAACTGACAGCCTCACAGCAGGGACCCTGGGATCTTGTGTTTCACCAGCAGTGCAGAATATCACAGGAAGAAAAAGGCCAGAAGGCCACAGATAAGAACTGGAGCCTACTTTTTGTGGGCCATCACCCACAATCTCCCTTGCACCTCTGTGTCCCAGCACACACAGAAGGAGATTGCACTTGAAACCTGGAGCCTCCCTCCCTCCCTGCCCACCGAGACCCCAGCATCTCCCAGAACAGCCCAGGCAGCAGCCAAGGTGGGGCTTTGCCCCCCCTGCCATGGCAGCTTCACTGTGTCAAGCCTGAGAGGACAGTTTTGTGTCCTGGAGTGCTGTGAAGGAAGGGCTGCCCTCCATGGCAGCACGGAGAGGGGGAAGCACTCCTGGCTGTGCAGGTTTCCAGCAGAGAGGCTGCACCTCGCTGGCTTTTTCTATCTTTGGGAAACAAAACCCCCATTCGCCCATACTCTCATTCCTCAAAAGCCCCTTTAGCAGCTGCATAAGCCATCTCACTGCCAGCATGGGGATTGGGAGGAAGCCTTTGTGTGGTGGCTTTATGAAGTCACAGGGCTGTTGTTTCCGAGCCACTGCCTCCCCTGTGAAGGAGCCAGGAACCCTGCCAGGGTGATGCTCTTCAAACACAAGCAGGCAGCAACTGCTCCGTGCTTGCAGTTCTGGAACACCTCTCTGCAGGCACAGAGGGAGTGAAAAAACCCATCAGCCTCCTGACTGGTGCTGTCATTCCCAGGAAAGCCAGCAGCAGCCCGTGCTGAGCAGCAGATTGTGCAGGGAACATACCTGGCCATGCTGTGCTGTACACCCTGCGGGCACTGCCAGAGCTCGGCCCGGGGACAGCTCCTGGGACACAGGAGGAACTCTGTGTGATGCAGAGGGACTTGCTGCAGGCACAGGGGCCCCTGCCATGGCAGGAGGACTCAGGCAGGGGTGTGTGACACTCACTGCTCTCAGGACAGAGCAGAGGAAGAAGGGAAGCATCAGGTCTGGAGAGCAGGAACACACTGAGTGCACTGGAAGGGTCTGTTCCAGCTGGTCTCACCCACACCCTGAGCACAGAGTGGTTCTGGGTTACAGCATTGTGTGAATAGGTGGGATATGGGACAGGAGAGGATGGTGTGTCCCTTCCCTTCCGTGGGGGTGAGCAGAGATCTGTCATCAGGAGCTGGTGCCCTGATTTCCCACATGACAGGAAAAGGGCTGAGATGTCAGCCAGCACAAGGCTAGATGATCTCTAGGGCCTTCCCTAGATCTGTCAGGGCTCTGCCTCTACACACCACTCTGACAGGAGAGGTGGGACAGGCAGAAGTCCTCCTGAATAGCAGTCAGGTCAAACAAACAGAGTGCAGGGATGTGAAGGGCTGGGGTGTGGCTGCTTGAAGGTGCCTGTCCCCTCCGGTGAGGATGGGAAGGATAAGGGATCTTACTAGGAAGAGAAGGTGCTGCCCCTTGGCACCTCTAGAGCTCCCTGGCACAGACAGAGCTCTCTTGTGCCATCAGCTGTCCACAAGGTAACCTCCGATGGCACCGGCAGAGGGACCTGCTCTGTCCCCACAGCTGAGTCTGGGACAGTCTCGGCTGTGCTGACAGGAAAGGGCAGCACGGGTTGCACCTTGCTCAGAACAGCCAAGAGCAGCATCTTCCCAACTCCTACCTGAGCACCTTCAGCACTGAGGTTTTCTCACACTTGGCAATTTTCAGCTTGCAGCTCACCCAGATGTGGGTGGCATTTAGGTGACCTGCAAGAGGCCCTTTGTTCCCCAGGCTCACAGACAAATACCAGTTTCCTCTTCCAGCTTCTAGAGGTCAGCAGGTGACAGGTGTCAGCTGTTCTCTTCTTCTGTTTAGAAGTAGCTGAGCTGATTTTGCTGAGATATTAGCAATTCTAGGGAAACTTAACCCTGACATTTGATTCCTGGTTAAGCTGATAACTCACTAAAAAAAATAATAATACTAATAAAAAAAATCTTATTTGCTTGTAAACCCTGAAACTGCACTATTAACAGATGTTTGTTTTCTGCTTCTGTTTTTTATTTTCATAAAAATATTTGCAGAAAATCTTGTTAGGATATTTTCTTAGCATTTCAGCCAGTGCTATCACTGCTCCAGTGCTCCCTTCCCAGGGAGGGCTCTCACGGGAGGCACAGGGCAGCAATAATGAGGGGCTCGCTGTGCTCCACTGCCCACAGCAGTCATNGTGTGCACCGCAGCAGGAGTGGTGGAGTGTGAATTCTGAATCCCCTGGGTCTCTGGCCCCTCTAATATATTGTTCTCCATTTCCCCCAGGGCAGCCTTGTTCCATTGGATAATTGGGAAGTATTTATCTGTGTCATATTAAGACCCATTTGGGATAATTGTGAAATTGGCAGCCCTGGCCCTCCTTTGTTTAGACCAGGGTATAATTTGGTTAATGTTATTGTTTTTTTTAACTTTGCCACAAGAAGGCGGAAATTTAGATTCCATTATTTAGCAAGTAGCTCTGAGGAATGTCCTTTGGCAGCAGGGACCTGCAGTGGGGCCACAGAGCTCCTCACAGCCTTGGAGCATTTGGTGGGTGCGTTGAGTCTCAGCCAGGCCTCGAGCCCTTGCCACAAATCTCCATCCTTTCCTGATCCTTTCCTGTTCCTCCCCTCCTCCTGCTCTCCACTGTGCCACGGACCAGACTGCAGAGGCTGTCACACTGATTTCTGTGACACAGGGACTGTGACAATGGCTTCATTGGGGTCAAAAGGCAGGTCAGCCTGGTTGAGCACCTGGTCCCAGCCACAAGGACGTGGCTGGAGGAGAGCACAGAATGCTCAGGGACCCTTCTCACCCTGAGTCTGTTTCTAACCCTCTGTGCCTCAGAGCCTCCTTGAACCAGGCTGAGCATCTCCATGTTTAATGCCTTGTGATTCTTCCCTGAGTGTATCTGATGCCTCTGAGACCATCCAGCCCTTTGGCATGGGCAGCATCCTGCAGCAGAGAGCTCCACAGTGTAACTTTGAAGCAGGTAATAAAATCTCTGCTTTTGTCTTTTTTAAATCTCAGGTGCTTCCTTGGTTCTCCAGAGCTCCTGTAGTGAGCAGTCATTTCTCACTGATGCTGTTTGGACCACTCCTGACTGGGCAGTCCTTCAGACTGAGGTTTCCTGCCTCAGCCTTCTCCTCCCAAACTAAGGTTCCCTGCCCATCTCACCTCTCTTTTGGTCATCGTTGTTGGTCTTTTCTGACCACTGTTTTTCCCCACAGACTTTACTTTTCATTTGCATTTTTATCACTTGACTGCTCAGTATTAGAATATCTTTCTGTAGCTTTATATGGGAGGCATTTTTCCATTGAATCATAGAATAACAGAATGGTTTGGGTTGGAAGGAATCTTAAAGATCATTTCATTCTACCCCTCTTCCACTACACCAAATTGCTCCAAGCCCTGTCCAACTAAATAATTGGACATAAGTAGGAAAATTCTCTGTCTCTCTATCTCAATCATCATGTCGACCAGCACAAGCCCTGGCACATTTTCCTGATTTTGCCTTCATTAAAGCAAACCTAACTTATGCTCCTTATTTCTAAATATTCATATTTTACCTTAATACTCATATTCTAGCCTTATTAGCAGCTTTCAGTGAGGAAAGTGCTTAGAAATGTTCTGACAATTTAAGACCACTCAAGTCACCTTTATCCAGGTGCCTTAAAACAGTTCTGAGGCATGAGGCACCGTGACAGCCATTTGGGGCACGCTAACTTTTCACTCTGGTTCCCTCAGCATGTCCAGAGCTCGGAGCCATTGGTTCTGTCGTTCCTCTCCCTCGCTGAACCTGGCTGCACTACCGATGCCTTTGGTGCTGGGATCCCCCTTGGTCACGGTCAGGGAAGGTGAAATGTGTTGATGTGAGTTGTGGTGTGGGGAGGGAGACCATTGGTACAGTGCTGTTGCTTCAGACAAAGCCACAGCTGGTGAACTTGTGGGGAATTCGAGGAGACTGGGGAGATTCCCTCTCTCACCCCTAAACACTGCATTGTTCCTGCCAGGATACAGCAAAGCCAGCAATGGGGACACTTCACCACATCCTGTGCTGTGTGTCCTCTCCAAGCCAGGCTCAGCTCCTCCAGAAAGGATATTCCAATAGGAATCTGGATGTTGGGTATCTGTCCTTGTACCACTGTGGGATAACAATTATTTTTTCTTTCTGTCAGCAATGTTACTCAGGAAGAAAGGGATCAGTAACTCCTGTGCAGCTCTACTCTGTCCCCTGATTGTTGCCCACACAGGCAGGGAAATGATTTCTTGGGTGTTTCAGTAAGTTGTGGTTCATGGTCAGTGAAATGAGAGGGACCAGCCATGAGATTTGCAACTGGACCTGGAGTCCCAGTTAATGCCAAGCCTTACCTCTTGCAATAACCTCACCTGTACTTACCTAAACATGGCCCTTTTTGGGCACAGGCCTGGTGCTTTGAGTCTGGGGGGTTTTGCAGATAAATTTAGACTGCAGGATATATTAAAATTTCTAGCCAGTAGGAGAGTGACGTTCTTGAACAGCCTTCCAAACCGGAAAGTAGGGGCAAGGAGCCTAGGCTGTTTGTAGATGGAACTTGATAAGCTAATGGAAGATTTCATGACATGACAGAAATGATCCTAGAGTGAAAAATTAAGTCATGGGATAATGGGCTTTGAATGTTTAATTTGTTTGCATCTCTGGAAGCATGCTTTAAAAAAGAGCAGTTCTTCAGTTCTTGATATTCTTTACTGCACTGTGGTTTATCCTCCCAAGCTCTGAGTTGCCTAAAGGAACCACATTTTCTTTCCTCCTGGTGCAGCCTTGGCTTTTGGGATGGAGAGGGGAGTTTGCATTCTTCCACAGAAGAGTGGCTGGAGATGGGATGTGGATCTGCTGCACTGCTGCTGTCGTGTCCCAGCACTCCTGTGTGTCTGTGGGAGGCACCTTGCCCACAGTGAGATGTTTCTTGGGCATGGAGCCTTTGGATCTTGGCTGGACTGTCAGGACAGAAAAAATGCTTTTTTTTCCTTGTTTAATGGGATGAAGTGAGTGCTCACCTGGGTTCACCCAGGAATTTCACTTTTAAAAGCCCTGTGGGTGCAGGGAGAGTGGGTGGATGTTTAACTCCTTTGGTCTCTGAGAGAAAAGGCTGAGACAATTGGGGTTGCTCGGCCTGGAGAAGAGAAGCTTTGGGTGACCTAACTGTGGCCTTTCAATGTCTGAAGGGACATGCAAGAGAGATGGAGAGAAACTATTTCCAAGGGCCTGGAGTGACGAGACAAGGAGAAATGGCCTTAAACTCACAGGGAGTAGGTTTAGATTGGACATTGGGAAGAAATGCTTCCCTGTGAGGATGGTGAGGGTAGTTGCAGCAATGCATTTTTCAGAAAATGGACTGCTCTGGAGAACTCTGTAGGGCTCAGTGCTGATCCAGCTGGGCAGCACAGACAGTGGAGAGGGGATCCCCTCACAGCACAGGTCCAGTCCAGGTGTGCCCTGCAGTCAAAGTCCTGCTCCCAGCACTGCTGACCTCTGTGGGCTTAGTGGAGAATGAATGGCTCTGGAGCAAAATTCTGTGGAGCAGATCTTAAGGCTGAGCTGTGCATTGTCCCTTCTCCTTCTCTTTGGACCTGCCATGCAGCTGTAGGCACTTTCTACTGAGTCTTCTCCATATTAACGTGTGTTTTGATGTCATCAATGGGCACAAGCAGACAGGCTGTGCCCTGGTTTCTCTCAGGGGGTTTCCTGTTAGAAGTCCTTGCCTGGCAGCCCTGTTAATGTGTGCTGTGCCAGTGGGTGGCACAGGATGCACACCAAACCTCTGCCTTGCTCTCTCACACTTGTCACCTGGGCTTTTTTGCCCTGTCCATCTGCTGCTCGTGTCAGCAGTTGAGGGCAAGAGACAGAAGTCTGACCACAAACAGTTTCACTGGACTCTGAGCAAGGGGGTGACAGGTTCTACAGAGATCAACAGCTGCTCTTCCTTTCCTGGCCACTTGCTTCCTGGGGTAGCCAAAGGAAGAGAGGCTTTAGGTCACCAGCCTGAAATGTGGAGTTGGACACAATCCCTGTCACCAGACATGCTTTTGTTCAGGGTTCAGACCCACAGGCACTGGGCTGGAGAGGCTGGCACCACAACCCCACTGCTGAGCACTGCTCCGTAGTCTGGCTCAGGTTCGTCCCTGCTGCAGCAGGAACACACCCCATGGGCACGAGTCCTCTGCCAGCAGTCTGGGACCTTTCCCAAAGCCCTGCTGGGTCAGTCTGTGGCCTTTCCCACCCACTGACCACTCCCTCTGCCAACTCAAACTGGCGAGGCCCCTGTGCTGGGCAGTGGGACCATCCGAGGCCGGAGAGCTGGTCCTGCCCCCAGCTCCTCTCCCGTTTGAGACCCGCCCTCATCACTTTATTAATAGTGTTTGTCCCTGTGCCATTTGTTCCTTCCCCTCCTCTGGCATCTCATGAAGAGGCATGGGTCCAGTTTGTGCTCATTTTCCATTTCAAATCTCTGCCATGTTTTCAGAAAGATTCTGTTTATTGCATTTCTAAAATGTAACAAAATAAGGGAGACAAAGATCAGACATAACCACAAATGCTGCAAAATTAGGACACAGTTTAATGCTGCAGCCATAACCAAGGACATCAGCATGACCTACAAGAGAAGCCAATGTTTTCCTGCAGAAATGTGGGGAGGCAGCTGCTGGTAGGGGTGCAAGAGTAACCAGAGTAACAAAGAGTAACACCCTTTGGGGTGACCAGTAACAGCTCAGCCTGTCTGGTGACCACAGAGCCACAATCCACATACAAGAACATTAGGTACCAGGGTCACTCCCAGAGACCAGGGATTCCCATTCCACTGGAGAAGCTGAAAACCACAAGTTTTTGGTTGGGGCTGGATTTAAACCAAATTCTGAAAACAATGCAGTTCCTTTGAATTAGGAACATGGTTTGTGCTTTGTAACCAGCCCAGGTGGCACTGCCACCAGCAGAAACAGCTCATTGTTAAGTGTTTATAAATTAAACAGGATCAAATCAAATCATAGTTTAGGAAAAAAAAGTGCAATTTCTCTCAGAAGTTTCATTCTGCCAAAGGCTGCTGGAACAGGGCAGTCCCCAGGTGTGCAGGGCCCTGCACCTGCTGTGATCCAAGCCCCACCAACCCCAGCACACAGCACTCATGAGTCAGACCTGGAAAATTCACCAGATTAGCCTGAAAGCAGTTCTGCAAACAGAACAAACAGCAAGAACAAATCTGAGGCTGATAACTGCTTTTTGAGATTTTTCAGCATACTTAGAACATTACTGCTTATTTTAAGATATTTAAGTTTATTTTAGGATTATTTCAAAAACTACAAGTATGGTCCAGATTCATGAGGAGGTGTTTTATCTAACTCAGAACTATCTGCATATATTGTCCAGTCAGGTTCTAGCAGTATTTTTAGCAGAGTGTTTCTCCATGGAAATAACCCTGGGCACAAAAGCAGGACTGAGGACTGATGGCAGATGCCAGGTAGCCAATGAACTTCAATCCTTAAATGCTTCTAATCACAGAATAATATAATCACAGAACAGTTTGTGGTGGAAGGGACCTTAAAGCCCATCCATTTCCACCCCCTGCCATGGGCAGGGACACCTTCCAGAGCCCTCTGAGTATGGAGCTGATCAGTCACTTGCACGGATATTTTCCAAAATTCCTAGCTCTCTTGGACAACATGATGTGCAGGAGCTCATATTTTTATTCCCAATGACACTGATGCACCCCTTCTGTTGCAGGGTGTGATGTGGGGAGGGCTTTGCTGGCTGTAAGGTGGTCAGGGCTGTGTCAAATACTCCTTGGAGCAAAGAAATAATCTTTTCTCCAATTTTCTGTGAATGAAGAGGCTTCACACAAAACTGGGGCTGAACAGAGTTGAACACCCTAGAATAATCCCTGGAAGTGGAACTGTGTCTCAGCTAAAGCTACACTCTACTATTTTCCATCACTTGAATCTTCTTACTATGAAAAAATGGAGGAGAAATCCCTCCTCTTCAAAACAGTTCAGTGGGAGGGGGCTGGGGCCAGAGCTGAGCTTCTCCCCTGAGAACAGCCCCTACTCATCATCCAGCCCAGGCTGGAGGCCAGGAGCTGTCCTGGATGAAGACAGCTGCCACTTCCCATCACTGGGCTCTTCATTGCTGTCTAAGGCCACATGGCCTCTGGGCAGCTTGGAGAAGATATCAGGGCTGAGAATTTGGAGGCTGGGAAGGAGATTCTATCCTAAAAGCCTGGGGGTGCAAACAGCTGGCAAAGCTCGCTGGGCGTGGGGATCACTCTGTGACCAAACACGGGGCGGGTTTGCCTCCAGTGAAGATTTCATGGCTCACACAGCTCTGTTCTCTGGCTCTTGGCACTGACCCCACCGAGGGGTTGCACAAGAAGCTGCATGGGATAAGTTGTCACTGAAGGGGGGATGCAGGATTGTGGATTGTGCTGGGAAAGCCCCCATCCAGGAGCTCCCCCTGCCCTGCAGCTCCTCTCTTGGAGCTGAAGTGGTGAGCAGGTCACTTCTCCAGGGCACGGCAGGAATGTGCAGATCTGTGGGAAAAGGCCTGCGGGCTCCATTGCCCTCAGTGCTGTCCCGGGATGGGGCTTTCTGCATCCCTGAGGAGGCAGGGGGGAGTTCAGTGAGGGGAATCATCCAACAGGGACATGGCCTGCAAGGCAAACCATGAGATAATGGCAGTGGTGCGTGCCCTGGCAGCCCAGGGAGGTCTCACAGGAGAAAAGGCCTCTTGTTCTGGGCGTAGGGGCAAGTGGTCACAGTTGCCTTCTGCCTTGCCAAACCTGACACGGCTCTAAGGAGGACCAGACAGGATTCCTGCAGAGCTTGTGCACAGCAGGACCTGATCAGCATTTGCAACAAACCTTTTCAAATGTTCACAGAATATTTGCCCCCAGGAATCCAGAGCTACTCTTACTGCCTGAGCACTGTAAACAGCAGCTAAAACACACCAAGTCCATGTTTAGGGAGATGGTTTTATCAGCAACATTCCTGCAGGCAGAAGCCCAGGAATACAAACACACCACAACAAACACGTGAAGAATTTGATAAGGCTGAACTGCATCTCTCTCCTGGTTTTTCTCTTTGTGTATTTAAAGTTTTATGGTGGGTCATGGTTGCTTAAGAGGTGCTGCACATGTATAAGAGCTAAATGTATTTATTTCCACTTCAACCTCCAGTAGAGCAAACAACAAAACAGGGGCAGATTTGGGGGATCCAGCCTATGAGGAAGTGTAAGCTCTGCTCATTCCCACCTTGGTGCATGGAGTGGCACAGGGTGAGAAGGTGGAAGGGGAGATGAGAGGAATGGCCCATGCTGGGCAGGGAAGAACTGTGCAGACCATCAAAGCTGATCACAGTAACCTGAGCAGGACCCAGCCTCATGAAAGTGTCATTCCTGAGGACATTTCTGGATGTTAGAAGCCAAGTGCACCTCGAGGTGTTGTGTTCAATCCTACCCAGGCTACAGGCAGGAGCCAGGGCCCTCAGTGCTGCAGAGATGCCTCAGGTCCAGCTGCTGGATCTGCTCTGCATCTGAACAGGGATATCTCAGGGGGTGCTGGAGGCCTCTGCTCAGCCCCCAGGCTCAGCCCTGGAGCTCTGCTTCGTGTCACACAGAGATGCTCCATCTCTGCTTTTCCTTTCCCTTTCGGGTTGCTAAGGAGCATTTGTGGCACAGTGGTGGCACTGAGCGGAGGAAGCAGGGTCTGTCTCTGTGTTAGATCCCCCAGAAGGGCTCAAGAGGTGTTTGTTTAGCTCCAGTGAGTGGCACATCCAAGCTCTGCTATTTCTGGTACACACCTTGGCAGGAGGCTCACTCCTGGAAACTTAAAAAAAAAAAAGTGATCCAGGAACTTGCTTGATGTATGGAGACCTGAAGTGTGAAGGGGATTGCTGAGACCTGGAAAATGAATTTTTCAGTTTAGGAGTTTTCCAGCCAAAAAAATTAGTTTTCTGGAAGATGAGCTGCTGAAGCCAGAATTGTTTCTCAGGGAGATAAAGTTTTTCCCCATTTCTAAAAATAATTTTTAATTTCAATGGTTCAGTTCTTTTTTTCCTAATAAAAAAGTTTAAAAACGTTAAAAAAAATAAAAATATTTTAGAATTATCCAATTATCTTCCCTAGCAGGACAGGCTCCAAATAGTCTGTGGTGTCTGTGGGCACTGCCCTGGCTGCCTGAGGAGCAGGGTAAGGAGAGATGGGGGGACATGGTACAGGGTGAGCACAGCCTGTCTGGCTGTGCTGCTCCATTACCTCCTCAGCAGGGAGCAGTGGGAGGCAGGCAGCACCCAAGGGTGCCACTCCCTTGTGTCCTGTCCCTGTCACAGGGAGCAGAGATCAGAGCTGCCCCCAGGGAGGAGCTGCAGCCCCCAGGGAGGTCTGCCCTCAGTCTGCTCTGCTCCAGCTGAACAACCCAAGTGCCCTCAGGCACTCCTCGTGGGGCCCCTCAAGGCCCTTCCCCATCTTTGTGTCCCTCATTCAGGTGTTCTTTTAAAGCTTTAGGTCCTTCTTGGGCCATGGCACCCAAAACTGCCCCAGCACTCAAGGTGAGGCCACGCCAGCCCAGAGCAGAGCGGGACAATCCCCTCCTTCCCCTGGCAGTGCCCGCTGCCCCCCAGGACAGGGATGTCCCTCCTGGCTGCCAGGGCACTGCTGGCTCAGATCCAACTGGCCACGGACCACCACCCCCAGGTTCCCTCCCACAGCTGCTCTCCAGCCTCTCCTTGCCCAGTCTGTCCAAACATCCAGAGCTGTGCCATCGCTGTGCAACTTGGCATTCTTAGTTAAACTTCACATGTTTGTTAGAATCAGCCAAGTCCCACCTGAGCCTTGGTGAGCAGGTGAGCCTGAGCCTCATCCATGCTGCACTGCATGCCAGGCAGAAAGCAAGGAGGCTGCTCCTTCCAACCCAGGCATCTCCTCCAGAGCATCTCCAGTGTCTGGAGAAGAAGTACCCACGATGTAGGTACCATGCTAGTCCAGCTTGGTGACTTTAAAATTTACAGGCAGGGAGAGATGGAACATGACCTGTGCATAGCCTTGCAATGGATGTGTTGGCAGCAGTGGTTGGTGAGAGATGTGCTCTGAGGCTCGAAAGAGTGCCTAAGCTTTGTAAATACAATCAGCTCAGCCTAAACGAACTGATTTGTTCGGGAACAATGTGCAATGTTTCGAGGCCAAATTTCACTCCAGACAAAAAAAAACTCCACTGAGCCAGTGGTGCTTGAGTGTGTTGTGAAGCCTGGTCTGCGGGGTCGCAGCGTGACCTCCTGGCTCAGACATGAGGACCCCGGCACACTCACTGCGAATTAAAATGTTGCATATGCTGTGAGGGTAAAAGGAGATTGTACACAGAGCCTGCAAGAAGCCTTCCTGAAAGACTTTCTCCTCGGCTGGTGGTCTTGCAGCTTCGGCACTGGATGTCTGGCTCAAGCTCTCTATTTTTGAAAAACATTAATAATCATAATCCATATAAAACTGTCATATTGGTTCAACATGTACGTCACCAAAGCCCTGACTAATTTATCAAAGATTTAGTGTTCGGTTGAACAAAGTCTCATTTTTGTAAGCAGATGCAGTTTGCTGGATTGTCCTGTCATCACCCTCTGTTCCCACTAGAAAGATGCATCATATCAGCAACTTCAAGAAGTTAAAAAAATGCACATTTTAAAACAGCAATGTAAACACTTATTGAATGTTCCACGCTAGTCATGAATTAAATAAAGGGTTTAGGGGCTCATGCTGCTTGTGTCAAAGTGTGTCTGCCCCCCTACAGCCAGCACTGGGTGGATCATCACAGTGGGGACGGGGCACTGCACAGCAGTGACACCACTGGAGACCTCGAGCTGCTCAGCAGAGATAAAATGCTAAAGCAGACCTGGCAGATGAAATTGTCTGTTCCAAGAGGCAGCACAGCACAGGCCTGGCTTGTCTGGGTGCCTGCAGGGCTGTTTTCACGGGCAGTGGGAACACGTCAGGCTTTGGCAGGAATAGCTGGGCACAAGAGATGAGGGAAGGGCCACAGGGGTGAGTGAGGAGGGTGATGAGGAGCGCACAGCAGAAGGGCAGGGCTGGTGGCAATGGCTGGGCATGTGTTCCTGAGCCCTGGGTGCAAACACAGCCTGTCCCAGGCGATGCCCCTCGCTGGGCACAGCTTGGTGTGCCTGCAATGGGATAAAGGGACACAGGCACCTCTGGCACCTCCTTCCCAGCCAGTGCAGCCACCCCATGGGCACCCTGTGGGAAGTGTGCCAGCAGTGACACTCAGTGTGAGGCAGGACAGAGGGACACAGGGTCTGAGCTGCTGCAGGGACAGGAAAGGCTGCAGCAGGTGGGGCTGACACTGAGAAAGCAGATGGCAAAACCTCTGATGGTGCAGGGTGGGGAGAGGGGTGTGAGGGTCCTGGCTCGCACAGTGTGGAGGAGATGGTATCATGTGCAGTGCACTGCTCCTACTTCCTTATACAGTAAATTGGTAACTTTTTTGTATTAAATCAGATTTTATCACTGAATCAATCTTACACTTTTCTATTCTTGTTCTCTACAAATGACCTTTTTTAGCTCTCCTCAGCTCTTTCCTGATGGGACTCATTAGGAGCTGGTGCTGATTCTTATAGGCATTCACTTTCATTCAGCATCTGGAGATTTTTCAGACAATGCTCTGTTGAAACGGTCCCTGCAGCTTTCCTCTGATGTGCTCAGTATCACAGCCCCTCCTGGGCCGTGGGCCTGAATCCCACAAACATGTTTGGTGTAAGATGAATCCTTTCTATCCTTATTTCTGCTGAGATGGGAGTGTCATCAGGCACCTCCCTGCCCAAAGATCTAGAGTTTTTGTGATGTATTTTGACCACAAATTCCACATAAACCTTGGAGTAGAACAACGTGGTAAACAAACAACTCCTCTGTCCATCAAAAATTCTCAGCATTTTGTACCTAATTTTGAAGAATTATGAATTCTTCATAAAGCCTTTAGCTCTGGTGGGTGTTAATCACAACTTTGATGTCAGAGAATAGGTTTTGCACATATATTTTACCATGCAGGGTGTTTGTACATTTCCTGGTGTAAAAGCTGACTGATGTTACCTCTTTTCTTTTGCTGCCTGTATCACACAATTAGCAGACTCCTGCCTCCTCTGGGTTGCGTGGAATTATTCCTGTCCCAGTTTCCTCAGCAAACCAGAGTAGTGTAAAGGAAGTCTGTTCTCATTTGTGGATCTCTAACATATCAAGAGCTCTCTTGTGTGGGTTCCCTGGGGCTGTGTGTTTTGAAGACAGACTTTCTGCAAATATTCTGTGCCCATGGGTGGAAATTGCTCCAGTAAAGTAGCCAAGTGTCCAGCAGACAGGGAGAGTCAAGCAGGCAACAGGGAATCCTATGCAAACTGTCAGTAATTAGCTGTTTGTGGTCTGATCACTTCTCAAATGCCAGTCTTCATTCACTGTTTCTCAGACTGATTTGGGAACTCACCTTTACCTGCTCCTCTTCTCTTCCAGAGGTCACGTTGGCGTCTGCCCCTCTCCCTGACCACCCAAAGTGGAGCAGGCAGAATCTGGAGCGGTCCCTGCAGGCACGGTGATGAATGGTGTGATCAAACAGGATCGCTCGGACCACCAAAGTGCGCTGGCTGGCAATGAAGAGGAGAAGGCACCCAAGGAAAAGTCTGCCAGCGAAGTGAGAGATGGCCCCAAGCTGCAGCCCCCGCCCTTCGCGGAGCGCAAGAACGGTGAGTCCCTCACCCAGGGGTGGCAAGAGATGGGCGTGGAGATGGGACCGATGCTGGTTTAGCACCTCTTGCTGCGTTTTTGGTTCATTGCTATTTTTATGTGTGGTGCTTTTGAGGGTGTTTGCCATCAGATGGCAAGATTTTAAGATTTAATGGAGGTGAGGCCTGATCTCAGTATTTCTGGGACAGACTTAAATGCAGTTGTCACTTTCGAGACATGTTCTTTCTGATCTAAGTGTTTGGTATGATTTTGGCTGAAATGTGAAATTTCAAGGTCTTAGGAAGGGACTGGTGTTCTGATCACACCAATGGAATTTCCAGGGAATTAGGGTGATGTGAAGTAGATCGTTGGAGAAGAAATGGGGAAGGTATTTGGTTTGTCAAGGGCCCAATAGACTGCTCTGCTCTCACTGAGCACAGGGTGCTCCAGAAAATCTGATCTTCACCAAAATTGCTTCAGATCCTTGTAACAGAGAGCAGAATTTGGCCCAGACCTCTGCAAGGGTCATTTGTGGCATCATGGGTCCAGCAGCTACTCTTGCTGGCAGATACTGCTCCGAGTTTCAGTGGAGATCTGTTGGTAGAAAGCTGATGGACAGAAAAACCCCACAACTGAGCCTGTGCAAAGCACATTTAGGCTGAGGAGTTGTTTGCCATTTCTTTCAGGCAACTGTATAATATATGAAATGAAGAAAATTCCTTTTGTGCACTCTAAGGCTTTCAACATTAAGTCCTCAAAACATCATGCAATGTGAAAGTGCAGCCCAAAGGCACTATTTTTGCTTTGTGTCTTTGATTGTTTGCATTATTGTACGGGACCCAATTTTTCTCAATCACTATAAATCAGAAATAATCCAAATGATGTCATCATGGCAGTGTACTGGCAGTGTACTGGTGTCAGGCTGGAGTAACACAGCAGAGAGTCAGGCCCAGGGCCTGCCCACAGTCAGAGAGGATTCTTCTTTCCTACAGTCCCAGATACCCAAGTGTACCTAACATATTGCAGTAGCAACAGGGACTTGTAAAGGGACAAACTACTCAGTCACATAAAAGAAAATCAGCTTTGACGTCCTTATTTTTTGTATCCATTTTCCACATGTTTTTTTATTATGGGGAGGAAAAGAAAGAAACATCTCCAGGTGCCCCCAGGCTCTCAGCACAACCTGCAGACGTGCAGGTACCGACTGCCCTAAGCCCTGCAGCAGTGCCAGCACCTGCCTGGCAGCTGGCCCCATGTCAGGGCTTCATGTCCCTCAGGGTTGGTGGCCCACCAGGACAAGGCTCCACCCCTGCAGCCCCTCCACACTGGGCTGTTTGCCCTCTCTAAGTGAGAAGAGCCCCCCACAGTCTGGGCATCCCTCCAGCCCTTTGCTCTGCTCTGTTTCCCTCTCTTTAGCACATTTGGACAGCACAGGGGCTCGGCTCTTCCTGCCGTCCCCGTTTGGGAACAGCCGGCTCCCTTCATCTCACATCATCTCGGGAGCTGGCAGGCCTGCCAAGTGTCACACACGTCATGTGGCACCTGGGCCTGCCTTTGATGCCACGTTCTGTGGTGTGACAGCTCCTGCAGGGCCAGTGGAGCAGCCTGATGAGCTGGGGATGAAGCGGGAAGGGGACATCCCACAGCCCCCCAGCCTGCCCTCCACACAGCCCTAAAGCAGATTTGTCCCTGCCAAGGACAGAGCCTTCCAGTCCCCCTCAGTGCCATTTGTTGGCACAACAAGGACCTTCCACCCGTCCCTCATTGCAGGGTCAGTGCTTGGGATTGACTTGGGGGAAAAAACAAGGCATCAGTGTCTCCTCATAGCCCATCCTCCTGAAGGGCACCCCCAGGGGTGTATTCAGCACTCCCACCTTCATCCCACACAGGCAGGGGACAGCAGGGACCCTGTTGTTGTAGGGGAATTCTCTCAACGAGTGTTATACTGTGAGATGTGTAGGAATGAAATATGGAATGATATTGGGTGGGTGTTCAGAGATGTTTATTTCTCCCAGCAGCATGGCAGAGAGCAAGGGCAAACCCTGTACATCCCCTCTCCCAGGACCTCCCAGAAGGGAGGAATCTCCACAGGACCCCCCATCCAAGATGATGCCACTGAAGGAAAGGAGAAAATGCCTGGGAATGAGTTGAGTGAAATGGAAGAAGCTTCCATCTGTTGTCTTTAGGAATCTTCCAGGGCATGTAAGGAGAAGCAAGTGCAAGGTGTGTCACCCCCTCACTCCTCCTCCTGCCCTGTTGCATCCCTTCTCCAGAGGGTGCAGGTGTGCACACCTCAGCCAGGCAGGATGTCCCTTTGTCCCCTGCTCTTTCCACCCATGGGCTGGTGATCTGGGCTGGCTCAGTGGGCACTAGACAGACACTGCTCTGTCAAGGGCACAGATCCTCAGGGAGGACCAGCTCCTGCCCAAGCCTGAACTTTCAAACCGCTGTCTTTATTTGACTTAACTTTGATTTAATAAAAACAGTCTAGCTAGAATATTTTTAAATAAGAAAATAGTCTTTTTAACTCTAGTATTACTCAAAAATGGCTGAGGGGATTTCATTTAAATTTGTAAAAATAAATCACCTTTGAGCAAGCAGAAAGCCCATTTGGCAGGCCCTACGAAATCCCAGGGCTGCATGCATAAGTCCTGGAAAAGGGGGACTGTTACCTCCACAACAAGCAGGAATCCTGACCTCTGTCTGCCCAGCTGCAGCCCCAGCCCCAGCACTGTCCTGCCCTGGGGTGGAACACTGTCAGGCTGCCCTTTTACCATGCCCATGCCCAATCCCACGGTGTTTATATGTCCAATGACATTGTCTCCTCCTAAGTTCTGGCCTGAGCCAGGCAGAGCTGTGAACTGCTCTCTCAGGAGAGCCTCAGAAGAGGCAAACACGGCTCTGGGTCTTCCTAAAGTCACTGGTGATGCCAGGTCAGGAGGTGAGCTTTAGACCCCCCAGGCTCCCCGTTGTGGCCTTGGCTGGGCACTGGCTCCATGGATCCTGCCTTGCCAACACCTGGCACTCTGACCTCAGCATGGTGACTCCCTCTCTGAACCAACGCTCTGCTCATCCCATTCCATCTCTCCATGCAGGGACACTGTTGAGGCACAAGGTCAGTGCGTGGCACCCCTCAGAGTGGGGACACTGCTGCCCACAGCCCCCCTCCTCCCTGGGCTGGTTTGGCTGCACACAAAGGCAGACATCAGAGCAATAAGATCATTCTTGATGCAGTGGGCACACGAATTCCCCTGCAGGGTCCCAGCTGGGGTCCCCAGCTGCCACCTCCCTGGGGTTCTGGAGCCTTCAGTCTGGAAACCACAAGGGAGAGTGTCTGCACAACGTGAACCAGGGTCTTGTGCAGGTACCAAAGGTCTCACACCACAATCCAGAGGTGTTTAGCACATGCATCCCTCACAGGCTCACTCACCCACAATCTCAGTGCTCTCTGAGTTTGGGGGTCTCAGGTCCATAAGCTGCATTTCCCTCCCAGATCCATTTGAAACCCTCTCAGACATTGACCCCAGGGCCAATGCTTACACTCTGAAGCAGCATCAATGCTCCCAGGATCAGTTTCTTCAGCTGGTAGCAGCTTTCATCTGTCCCAGCTCACTCCAACAAATCCCACTCCATCCCATCTCATCCCATCCATGCCACTGTGCTGCACACCTGTACTTCACCCATGCCAGCTGGGCCATGGGAACAGCAGTAGAACCTCTCACTTGTCTTCCATCAGGACTGTCTTTGCCTTGGCCGTGCCGTGGGACTGGTGGTGATTTCTCTGCACACTGGGAAGGCAGGGAGGGTGCAGGCTCTGTGTGTGACTTTGGCCATGTGCCCCTCCTTGTGCCAGGTGGATTTCAGAAATAATTTTGGGATAACATTTGCAAGCACAAGGAAAGCAGCCAGGGGACGTGCAGGGGCTCTGTAAAGCAGCTCCTCCAGCAGTGCCTCAGTGGGTGTGCTCCAAGTGAAGAGTGAGGCATCCTTTGGTCCAGCCCAGAGACAGAAAATGTCTTGTTCCCTGTCCTGGGACTCTGCCACTGAGATGAATTTCACTCATGGAATTATCCAAGTGTGAGACATCCTGTCTGACCTGATGTGGTTTCTCTCCTTCAGAAACTGTTCAGTATGAGCTCAGCCCACTCTGGAGGACCACATTTCTCTACAGTGATTATCACAAATTAAATGCCCAACTCTGACCCAGGCAACCTTTAAAGAAGAGATTGATTTTACCCCTTTGCCTCCACCCACGTGTCTCCAAGGCTGGGTGTCAGCTCTGGCTGCAGGTGGAGGCTCTGGTTGCCAGGCACTGACTGGCTACTGCAGGTAGGAGAGATGAAGGGCTCCCCTGTGCCTACATCACTCCAGAAGCAGGTTTGCAAACTGCTCATAATGTTTCCACATAGGTTTCCCATTGCTGATTTTGGAGAATAATGTGGTTAAACTCCTCTGTTTATTTGTGTAGTGAAAGAGACCTTCTGACCACCAGCCCCTTTAGCCCACTGCAACAAAGGGGAGGATTTTCCAGTGCCCATCTGGTTTGTGTTTAATGTAATGTGCAGAAAGGTTGCACATTTTCAGGGCCTGTGTTCATAAGTAGTAGATTGTACAACAGTTTATTACACAAATGGAGCTTTATATTGCTGGGCTTTGTTGAGCTGCCAGTTGGGATAAAAAAAAAAAGTAACATGCTTCGTAGACCCTATCAAGGAAAATTAGAAAGCATTAAATTCTGCTCAGATTATCCATCACTGGTGAGCTGGTAATCAGATCCAGAGAGGCTGGTGGGAGGTCAAGACTTTCTTGTTCTTGGTGTTTCTGAATCAATAACTATTATGAAAGACATGTAAGTGAAAGCAAAAGAAGAGAGAGACATGTCTGACCTAGAAGTCAACACAAGATCACAGTGCAGAGGCCAGAAGAGACCAGATACCTCCAGATTTTGAGGAGAAAACCTCATGGTCTCAACTCAGTTCTTGTGGTGAGCATGTGTTTTAGTTTAATTCTATATTGGAATGGTTATTAAATTACTATCTAGTCCCAGGCAAAATCTAGCCCTTGTTTCACATAGCCAGGTAAGAGGTGTATCTACAGGAAGATTTTTCAAATTACCTTTGGATCCAAATCAAATAAATATTGCAAACCCTATATTGAACCCAGGTGATATCTAATCCACAGTGAAATATCAGCCTGCAGCCTCGGACTGAGCAGCCCAGCTTTAATGCCACTTAAATCAGAATGTAAGAACTAAAGGAATTCCAGGAATCCAATGATATAAACTGTATTTTTAGAGCTGTGAGTGACTTGTGAGAGTGAAACAGTGCAGTGACTAAAGATAGCCCAAGCAAGGTTTTCCATGATTTATCACAGGAACGCTCACAGTGAGTTAAAGTCACCGAATGTTGTGATAGCAGCACCTACATCTTGGCGTGTTTTCAAGGCAAGTCATTCATAACATACTTGTCACAGAGGAAAATTTCCATAACAGAGCTCTGAGTTGCGTCTCACTTGCACAAGCACCACACACATCACTTTCCTATTAAGACCCTGAGAGGTCCATTTGTTTCCTAGGATCTATTTTTCCTTTAAGCCAGCTGGAGGCAAGAACCCCACTTGCCTGCAGGTCTCCAACCTCTCCCAAGCTTTCAGTCTGGCTGAGTGGTGGCAGAGGACAAAGACCCTCCCTTGGGCCCAGCTGTGGCCCTGCTCCATTCCCTGTTTGCCATCTGGAGTTTAGTTATCATTTAATAGGAACTCATTGTCTGACCCATCATTCCTCCTTGGGGGACTGTGCTCCTGTGTGGATCAAGAGGTTGGGTAGGACCTGTCCTTGCTGAGCAAAATGTCTGCAGGGGTTATTTTAAGGATGAAGCCATGGCAAACATTTCCTGACACCTCATGATCAGCCTTGCTCTTGGCTCCTGGCCCTTGCTAGCTGCAGTTTTCAGGATAAAGGAGCTGGCTTGTCAAGAGGGGGCTACACTGCAGAGCTGCTTTCTCCCAGTTTCTAACATAGCAGGATGCTGTGAAATGGCAGAGAACCTGCAGAGAACTCCTCTCATGGACAGACTGGCCTTTGCTTTCTGCAGTCATCTCCTGGGTAGCCTGACAGCCACCTTGTTTCATTGCAGTCGAATGCCAAGGCAGCCTTGCTCCCCATCAGCAGGTTACACCCAATGCCTCACTGCTGACACTGAGAGCCTTGAAACCTCTGCTTTGGTAGCATCAGGAGGAGGGGAAGAGGTGACAATTTGCCACAGCACTTAGCTGGGTATCTCCAAGCTGTAAAGACTGGGAACACTGAAGAGATGATCATAAATGGAGCCTTCTGTTCTTGAACAGAATGAATCCATGAGCAGACTGGAAAGCAAGATGTTTCCAGTTAATGCACCATCTGTGTTAGATCTGCCCATTCACAAAGAGGAAACATATTTTCACTCTGAATGGCTTTTTAAATCAGGAGACAACGAGGAAGGCGAGTACGTAAGAGGTGCGTGTGTCTGTGTGTGCGCAAACGTTGGTGAGACCCCCACGGGCACTGCCCCCAGCTGCCCAGAGCAACAGCACAGAAACCACCCTCAAGACATTCTCCAAGCTCCTTTTTTAACTAACTTCGTGGAAATTGTCATCAGCAGAGCCAGCCCGGGGTGAAGTGCCCGGGTCACTCATGGAGGTGTTGTAGGACCTGCTTGAAAGCAGAGGTGGACATAGAGCAGGAAGGATCATGACAAATGGTTATCCCTGTCTCTGTTGAGACTTGATTTCTGGAAGAGGATGCTAAACAGCAGCTTAGACTCATAATGAGAGGGGAATTAGTTTTAAAAGCATCTCAAAACATACCTGGAAAAGAAATGGGAATGAAGGCATTCTCCAAGCTCTTTTTTTAACTAACTTTGTGGAAACTCTCATCAATACAGCCAGCCCAGGGTAGAGTGCCTGGAGACCACCTCTGCTGTGGGAAGGGAGAGTGGACTCAGACCAGGGGCTCCCCATGGGGACCAGGGTTGTGTTCTGGGTGTGGGGCTTCCTCAGGCAGCTGGGAGGGTACTGCCACTGTCCACCCTCCGTGGTGAGCCAGCAGTGAGGGGAACTGAGGCTGCCTCCACCTTGCTGCAGAGGGGATGGACCAGTGGTTCATGTGCCCTTCCATCACAGTGTTTGACTCACTGACAAAGCCCAGAGGAGGAGTTTCAGCAGTGAGGGCAGGATCCTGACTGCTCTGGGGCTGGGAGCAGACGGTGCAGGACCCCATGATCTGTGCCACTGCTTGGTCCACACTCGTGTGCTGACAGTGCAGCCGGAGCCACTGACCTCATGGAGAGATGGGGAGCACCAGAGACATGAGCCCAGGACTAACCAGCTGCCAGGAAGTTCTCTGTGGGAGACCTGCTGGTTATGTGGGGCTGGCTGGGGCTGGTTCCTCCCTTCCTTTGACATTCCTGCCCCAGCAGCTCTGTCTGCCCTCCCTTGTGTGCCCCATTGCTCTGTTGCTGGGACAAACAACATCTCCCTGGGGAGAGGCAGGCTGTGATGGCAGCCCTTGTGCTCTGCTCCCATGTTGGTTGTAGAACCTGCTCTCTCAGGGCTCGTTCTGGGCAGGCTAATTGGGGTGGCACTTCCAGGAATCCATTTCCAGACCCGCTGCTGCATTGCCTTCTGGTAACATCTGGCACAACGTGTTTGCAGAGATGTTTGGTGCTGTGGCTGCTTCCCAGTAGCTTGCTGGGGTGGTGTGTGGAGAATAGCTCCATGGATGAGAAAAGCTGCTTCATACTGGGGTTGTGCAAACCAGCTCATATATTTTAAAATGAGAAGAGTGGAAATTCACAGCTGTGCCTTTGTTATATGTGCATTTAGGGCCAAATTGGGCCTGTTTCTGGCGTGGCCACAGAGAGCTCTGCAGGGAGAGGGCTGTTCCTTCAGAGGCTGCTGAGCAGCAGCAAAATCTCTCCAGAGATACGGCTGCAACCGTGGGTCTGCACACCCCTTATTTCCCTTGCACTTCATCTCTCAGAAGATACAGAAAGCCTCTGCTGCCTCATCCTCATTCCCCCATCCCTGCTGCCCAGGGACAGGCAGTGCTGGAGGCTGAGAAGTGGGGACACAAGAGATCCATGTGGTTACAGCTTCACTGGGCTGTTCCTGACCCCTGGGGCTGGGCTAGAACCTGTGCTGTCCTTCCTACATCACTGATGCTTGTGCCCTACAAACCCTTCTGCCCAGGCCGTGAGCTCCAGGGAGGGGCTCATCTCTGTGTGCCCCCTCACCCATCATGTCATCTGGAGAGCTCCTGGGGTTTCCAGGTGGGCATACACTTGGGAAGATGGACACTGCAAGCAGGAGGATAACAAAACTCACTGAGACCAAAACTGCTCCCCCAAACAAGTGTCCTAAGCACCAGTGGACAGGGCAGGACACAGGAGCATGGCTGAGCCTTGCACAGGGTGGTGATCCCTGGCTGGTGTTAAAAATAGCCAAACTACCCCATCATAGCCATGGCTGCAATTCCACACGGACCAGGCATCCCCAGCACCTCTGAACACAAAGCCAGGCTCTCCCATCTTCTCTCTGTTCACTGTCCCCATGTCTCTGGTGCTGCAGGGTTGGGTGTAGAGCTTCCAGGCACTTGTTAAACCCTCTACAGAGCTGCAGGACCTGGAGCTGCCATTGCAGATAGCCTCAGGGGCACAGCACACACTGCTGTGAGCAGTGAACTCTAAACACTGATCACCTCGGGGCACTGAACTTGGGTTTGTTCCTTTTATGGGTGCTTCTCCCAAAACCACAGCCCCACAAGCGCTGCTCTGGCCAGGATGCAGGACAATAGACATTGTCCTTGGTGGTACAGCTTGGGCAAGGATGGCTGAGCTGGTCAGGATGCAAGAGACTGTGCAGAAACGTGACACAAACCCTGAGCAGCACTGCTGAGACCAAAGCACAGCTCCCAGCCACGCAGGGGAGGGAAAGGGGAGAAGGAAAAGCGAGGCTGGGACAAAAGACACTGTTCATTATGAGGTGGCATCAGGAGGGCCGTGCACACTGAGCAGTGAGCCTCTGTGTTTGTGAGGGGAGGAAGAGCAGGGAGCCCTGGAGGAGCACGGAACTGGAACAGGCTCTGGGCTGCTCCCAGCCAGAGGAGCCCTGCCCCAGCAGCAGGAGCACTGGGCTGCCAACGCTCCTGTTGCCTGCAGCTACGAGCAGCCATGGTTTGGTGCACAGTGACAGGCATGGAGACCAAGGTGGGGGTGGATTTGTCACAGTGTTGGTGTCCAAACTTACAGGAGAGACTGATGTGAAGCCAGCAGGAGAAGCACTGCACGTTCTGTACTCGGGACTGCGTTTGCAAACCACCGGAGCAGAGCTCAGGAGGAACATGGTCCATAGCAAAGATGTTACGAGCAGAAGAGGAATTGTAACATTAACGTAAACATGACAGGTCCCTTCCTGATGGATGCATGTAGTCCATAAACATCATTGTCACAACGGAGATCTTGCCAGGGATTCCTGAAGATGCTTTCAAGCATGCTGCAGTCTCGTCCTTGGGGTTCTTGGGGTTTCAGAATTATGACCATCTGTTTGCAATTGAGGCCATTTGGAAGCAGAAGAGAGAGCTGCCAAGAGACTCTTTTTGAACGAAGAGTGCCTTCAGTCTTGCCAAGAAGTTCCCTCCGGCAGGTATCAGAATCACAGAATTGCAGACAGGTTTGGGTTGGAAGAGACCTTAAACTCATCTCATTCCAACCTCCTGCCATGGGCAGGGACACCTCCCACTGTCCCAGGCTGCTCCAAGCCCTGTCCAGCCTGGCCTTGGGCACTGCCAGGGGCAGCCACAGCTTCTCTGGGCATCCTCTCCCTTCCCTGCCTGCCCTTCCAGGGAACATTTCCTTCCCAAGATCCCATCCACCCCTGCCCTCTGGCAGTGTGAGCTCATGCCCCTTGTCCTGTCACTGCAGACCCTCGCAGCCTCAGCAGCTTATTTTAATTCTTATTTTGCATGAAGCTGGGCATGACGGTCTGTGGGCACAGTTCAAGGGTGCCAGGCAACTCAGCTCAGCTTCCTACAGCCCCTGCTGTGTGTTGTATAGGGATAAAGCCTGGACATCACCCTAAAAGTGCTCTGCCACCCTGGTGAGCTCTGCACTTCAGGGGAGGGAGGGAAACACAGACTCTATCAGCAGAGAAGGAGATCAGAAGGGAGCAGCGATGCTGGGAAGGTGGGAAATTTTGCCAGCCCTTGGATGCTTCTATTGAAGATGCAGAAGGGGTGGCAGAGAATCTGTCTGTGGTGTGGGCTGCATCCCACTGATTGTGCAGCCTTGGCACTCAGAGGGCATGATCAGCAGTGGTGCTGTACACCCAAAGATCCCCTGAGGGAGGCTGTCTTTCTCAGCACTGCACCAGGGCTTGGAGCTGGGTTTAAATGTCAACCTGCCTTAAAAACCCCAGGCATTCCCTGACACGTGTGGTGTGAACCTGTTCGCTCAGTAGAGATTTACTCCACTGAAAAGGAGCCTGAAAGCTGATAAGAGCCCCTGGTTAGGCCTGAAATAGCCCTTTGCAATGTGGGACTGGCTGCAGTAGGTATCAGATGAAGAGCAACAGTCACAGCACAGCAGAAAGGAGGCTGAGATCATGCCTGCACTTGGGTCCAGCCACAGGTGCACTGGCTGCTCAGAGGTGTTGCTGTGCTCGTGCTGTGCGTCACCCATGACACCCACAGAGTTCTGGTGCTCCCTCTTCCCCAGATGGGACACCAAGGGAAATACAGAAAGGGTGGGGAGACACTGGAGGGACACCTGCCCTGGGAAAGGAGCAGAGGTGCTGTCTGGATGGCCCCATAGGAAGCAGGATTCCCACCTCATGCAGCTGAAGAGAAGGGCCAGAGGGTTTATTCAGTTACCTGTGTGAAGCACAGTGTTCCTGGTATGAACATGATTCGTTCCTCTGCCCTCAGAGAGGGAGGAGGGGCTATATTTTATTTCCAACCTCTGCTGGTAGCGTGCGTGGGAAACCCTGCTGGCACTGGGATTTCGTTCTGTTGGGGTTTTGCTCTGTGCTGCAGATAAGGCTCCTCTTTCCTTGGTCACTTTGTAGGAATGGAAAACATGCCTGGGCCTTCAAGCACACTTTGAAGTCAATCAAAACTGTCTTAAAGTATATTTCTCTGCTATAGAGCATGAAAATATTATCCTTCTGGCACACCTCCATGAGAATATTAAAAATAGCTTACTGAGTTACTCTGTGAAAATTGCTAATATAACAAGACTTTTGTGTCTTATTTCATTAATGAAGGAACTCTAATGCTGGGCTTGAGTGTGATACTGCTGTAAATCAATAAAGAATATTTTTGGAAAGACACAATCCTATTATTCCCAGATATTTTTGTAGAGTGATGTTAGAAAGAAATATTTGTTGCCGTGACTTTTGTCCAACTCAATAAGCTATTTGCATCTGAAAACTTGAATGCTAGTTAGATAAAAGCGTGTTCTGTGCATGGGGTGGCATTTGCTTTCCTGGTTTGTTTTATTGCTGTTTGCCCAGAATGGGGGAGAATCTGTTTGGCAAAGGCTTGGAGCTAAATCTTGTGCTGACCCCTCACAGCAGAAACTTAAGGCTTGCTTAGGGAAAAGCCAGAGCAGGACAGGGCTCCTGCTTTTTCTGAACAGCATCTGGAAAGCAGCAAGCCTGAGATGTGGCCTCACTGCGAGGCAAGGGATTCTGTCCCATTTCCAGCTGCAATTGTTCGTTCACAACCCCCTGGGGCTGTGGCCATCCCAAGAACTCAGGGATGGTCCTGGCTGGGTCAGGGCTGAGGTTACTCCTCCTCATCCCCTGATCTCCAGCACCGGCAGCCAAAAGAATGTGGAAAAACAGGGTAATCATTTAGTAGCAATTCTCCCACCCAGCTACTGGTCTTTCCTTCACCAAGAGAAAGGCTTTAGATTTAATGGCCTCAGTGGGTACTTCTTACATGGATTTCTCTAATTGCCTTTTGAACTCGTGCTAAAGAGGTGATTTGCTGCTTCCTCAGCAGCCTCCCGAGGGGTGTAAATCACAGCTCTGCTGCACGAACCAGAGGAACAGGCAGCATTCCTCCCACAGCACCACTGCTGCCTTTGGCAAACAGAGACCCCTCTGATTTTCTGTTGTTTACAGAGGCTGGAAATGGGGTTTGTACAGTTCCTGAGTTCCTGAGGTGCCTTTGGTTGCCTCTGCCAGGATTTCACAGCCACTTGCCTTTAAGCATCTACACAGGGTGAGGACTGGCTCATGAGGCAGGAGCACAAAGGAGCTGAGGGAAAGGGCTCCTCTTAGCTGAGGAACAGAGTCCAGCTGCTAAAACTGAGAGCACGTCCCTGGGAGCAAATGCCACAAACCACCACAGTGTGTCACAAGCCTGGAACTACGCATTACACACCCCTCTAAATCCACACAACCACGTGGCATGCTGAGTTCATCTGGAGGGAACCTCTGCTGCCCAAAGCCAAGATCACCTTTCCCTCCCTCATTCCTGATGGAAGTTTGTCCACCCTGTTCTTAAAAACCTTCTTTGGTTGGAGATGATTCCAGCCCTTGCCCAAGCCATTTTCACTCCAGCTCCTTCCTCAAGTGCATATCCATAACTCCTAGTCCTACTCAATATGGATAAAAAGAATAAAACACTCTTTCTTTCCATGGTAGTCTTCCTTATATTTAAAATCTGATCAGGGTTCCCTTTAGTCAATTTTTAATTAGATCATCCCTCAGTCTTTGTGCCTTCCCTTAAGTGGATTATTTTCTAGACTTCTGGTGTCTCTTTCTGTGCTCTGGGCTCCCTTCTGATGCCCTTCACCCTCCTCAGCATGGCCCAGCACAGACAGCAGTGCTCGAGCAGAGCTCAGCCCGTGCTGCAGGCAGGTGAAGGGATGTGGTTTGCAGCCTGCACTGCACAGCCCCTGCTCCCCCTTCTCACACTCTCTCACCCATGGTCCTGAGCTGGCTCAAGGTCCTGCTCTGCTGTCACAGAGCAGCTGCAGAACATTCTGCTCTGTGCATTTGTGCAACGGGCCCTCCCTGACTAATTCTCACTGGGTTTGTTTCTGTAACTGTCCTCACATCATCACTTCTTCTTAGTACTATTATCTAGCTCTAACCCTGCTCTGCTGCATGCATGTGCCCTCTTCCAACTTCACCTCCCAATAAATAAATTTATTTTCTACTCCACTTTGTAGAGGAAACATAGAAGACAACGGGACACAGTGACCCACTGACAGCTTCTCTCTGAGTGTGCTTTTCTAAGTGTTTTGCACCACCTTGGGCAATTCACACCATGCTTTCCCAAAAATCTTTAGACAATGTCATGTCAGATGGTGTCAACAGCCTCATTAAACACAAGATAGATGACATGTACAGCTTATTCCCTATCCACAAGTGTCGCAGAAGGATTAAATTTGACACATGCATAATGGCTGGGTTTTAGTTCTTTTCCCTGATTTGTTTCAGTATTTGTTTGTTGGCTCCATTAGCTGTCCCAGTACTTTTCTGGAAATGGCAGTTAAACTAGATGCTCCATAATTTCCCTTTTTCAAAACCAGATATTCTGTTTACCATTTTTGAAAGGCATAAGGACTGTTACATCACTATGCCTGCCTTGTGTCTTTAAAAATCTGTTTCAGCTGCCAGTACCTCCTAGAACTTCACAACAGATGCATATCTGCCAGTTATTGCATAGAAGGCAGAATTATGTTCATTTGTACCTTGGCTCATTATTCCAAGGCTTACTCCTTCCTGGCTGGTTGGCCTGGTGGGCACATGCCAGCTGCTCAGGGATGTGTTCTGCACAAAGGGTGACATCCTGGAAGGAAACATGCTGATGGGAGACAGCTCTGGGGGTTGCTGTGGCCACCACTAAACCAGGTATCACATCCACACATCTTTTAAATCCCTGCAGGGATGGCAACTCTGCCACTGCCCTGGGCAGCCTGTTCCAATGTTTTACAACTCTGCCAGTAAAGAAATATTGCCCAATATCCAATTTAAACCTCCCCTGATGCCGTTGGGACAATTGCTCTCATCCTGTCCCTTGTTTGCAGGGAGCAGAGCCTGACTCCCACCTGGCTGCACCCTCCTGTCAGGGAGCTGTAGAGAGTGAGAAGGTCCCCCCTGAGGAAGGAAGGCAATGGATTTCACCCACTCACACTCCACAGGGTCCCACTGCCCCCTCACAGGAACAAGCAGGTGAGGAGCTCCAGGGCAAAGAGCAGGTTGGGTATCAGGGGAAGAGAATGAGCAGGTGCCTAAAGCACCTCCAAGAAGAGCATGAGTACCACTAATGACTCAAGGAGATCTGAGAATCAGGAATGACATCTCTTTCTCCATCTGACCCAGGAACATTTTCCTGGGTTTTTTTCCTTCCCAGCTTTTCTTCCCTTCCCTCCCCTCTCTCTCTCATGCCAAGTTCCATCTTGGGGAGCATCAGAAGCAATGTTCCAGACCCTGTCTTGGCTACACTATAGTTTTTGGGAAAGATCAAGGCAGTGGAAAGTAGAGGCTAGCACTGCTCCTTGCTGGCTGCCAAGACCCCTGACAACTCCAGAGCCAGCTTGGGCTCCTTTCAGGCTGTGAGCAGAAACACCACAGCCCTGAACACCCTTCCACTGCCTCTGCTTCCCTTCCCTCAGCCCCAGCAGCTGCCTCTGCCAGCACCCATCCTGCTGGAGGGAAAACAGGGAAAAGCCTGGAGACACCACGCTCAGTATCAGCTGGAAAGCTCACACCTGCACAGGCTGCACTCCCAGCACAAGGTGTGACCCCACACCGATCCCATCCCCAGGCGAGAGCCAATACAATAATGGAGATTTTGTGGGTGTAGGTCAGTTTGTTAACCATATATAGCATAACCCACCACAGCTGACTGGGAACATTTTTATTACTTGGGGTTTGTTTCTGTAAAAATAGAAGAAATCTGTAGTTTAATCTTTAATTCTCTCAGAAAAATAAAAAAAATATGAGTTTGCTTCTTTGTGCCTCTCCAGCCCTTCATAATTCATCATTTGCAATGTGTGCAAAATAAATTAATGTTACCTTGCTCAGAGAAAATCTTGTTTTCAGGTCTGAACTTCTTTCTTTGTTTTGTTTTTAGAAAGTTTCCCTCTCCCATCAGTTCAGGAATGCTGTTTTGGCAATAATCTCTCCTGCATCTCCTATCACAGATGCTGTTTAGACACTTCCCCCATTTTGGTCCCCAAACTACCTGTGAAGAGCTCAGTTCTACAAGATTTTTTCCTTTCCCTTTGTCCACCAAAACCCACCCAAGCTGCAGGTCTTGCCAGGATACTTGGATTATTGTCATTTTTAGAAAAAAACACCATCTATCTATATTTCTGGAAAGAGACCACATTTTTTGCCCTCCTTTCCAAGGAGAAGAGGCAGTGCCAACCCACAGTCCCTGCTGCACCTGGTAACTCCTCAGGAGCACAAAACCTCCCCAGCCCATCTCATGCTGGGGGTTAAGGGCTGCCAAAAGCCCAGCCAGACCAAGGCCATCGGAGGCCTTGGCAGAGCTCTGGCTCCTGTGTCTGGAGCAGCTCGGAGGACTCAGCTGTCCTGCAAGCAGACACATTCTGGAAGCCATGGGATACCCTGGCAGCCAACCAGTCACTAGTACATCCAAATAATGTCTGGGCTTCCTTGTAAATTCATAAAAACTGGTGCATTTCCATGAAACATTTTGATGTCTATGAATCAGCATTTTCCAATAAAATGTTTCATCAGAAAATTCCCAGGGAGATCCAGCCCTGATAAGGTCCAGAGCTTTGGCTGCAGTCCAGGCCAGCCTCGGCCGTGGGGCAGTTGTGGAGAGTGATCTCTCTGGGCGATGACGATTCCTGCTGACCTTTGCTGCAGTGTGACTGTGTGCCCTGGGCATCCAAAACGTTATTTATAGGCAGCAGCAGCAGCAGCAGCAAGTGCTGCAGAGACAGTCTCCAGCAGGCCCTCGAGGCCTGGACATGCAAAGGCTGCTGGAAAGGAGCTTTTCTAGAGGAAAAGTCACTTTACAGAAACACGGATAGAAATAAACTCCCTCTTGGAGATAAATCATTCCTGCTGGGGGCTTGGTTCTGTGCATGTGCTTCCACACGACCTGGGGACGCTGCTGGCTGTGTGAAACCACTGTGAGCATGGGGTGATCTCCTCCTCTCGTCCCTCTCCTGGGGCTGCTGCCAGAGGAAGATTTGTTACAGCACAGGCAGGCTCTGGTTTCACTGCACGCCTCCAGCCCCGTGCAAATGTGGTTTCCTACATCTCAAACAACAGGAATTGCTGGGGACAGGTTGCTGGGGTGGGACTGTAGGGCCCAAATCACACAGGAATGGAGAAATTTGTCTTCACCTGGAGTGATGAAATGAAATAACTCCCTCTCAGAGCCATCTGCACAGGTTTTCTTGGAGTTTCTTGGAGTTTCTGAGCTCTCTAAGGCCTGTTGTCTATATTGGTCCCATGTGAAGGAGGGTGCTGCAGAGCTGATGGGCAATGTCAGGACAATCAGTTGCTCCAATTTGCTTCAGAAAAAAAAATATAAAAATAGCCCAAATCAGTTTTTCCTCAACAAAACATTCCAATTTCCATCCCATTGAGAAGTTAAGGCCATCATTCCCAGAGCTTCCATTTTAAAAATCTCCCACATTCTGAAGAAGTAATTTTCTGCTTCTGACTCTGCTTCTTTTCTTGTAAAATAACGTCATTTCAATGTCCCTGATGCTCCAAATTCTAGACACTTGCTGATGGGTTTCTTTCCTGTGTACAAAGAAGCAAACAAGATAAAAAAAAGAAACCAAGGTGTAGAGCATCAATTTGTGGGAATTTTGGATCCATAAGTTATCACATTCTTATGCAAAGTTGCATTTCAGGTTTCATCAGAATATGGAACTGCTTTAAGGCTGTGTGTAATTACATCTCAGAAAATAATAGGAAGGGATTAGATGTCCTGCAAAGAAAATTCTGCTTATTAACAAAGAGGGAACAAGTCCTTTATTTCATGTTGGAATGTCAGGGATGGTGCAGAGACAGGTTTATGTCTGTGGCTTGATGCACTGCTCTAACAATATGTATAATAATGGGTTTGCTCCACAGAGACTTTTGTTTGAGTGTGTGCACTCTGAGTCCCTTTGGTAAAGAGAAATGTTTATTCTGACAGCACATATTGTGTTTCCAAGGTGGACTCATTCAGGTTTTCATTCAGCAGTGGAGACTTGTGGCACTTTTTTAGCATAAGCTGTACAAATAGACTTTCATTCTTTAATTGTACTTCTGCTCATGGAAATCAGCAGTAAGGCTGGTAAACCAGCCCTGTTACAATTCTTTCAAATTTACAATTTTTTTTTTAAATCTCATATCTGGAAGCCACTTTGAAGTACACTGTCATTGCAACAGTGCCTTCTGACAGAGGTCTTAGAGAAATTCAAGAATAAAATGGTAGAAATAGTTTGGAAATTGTATCCTATTCCTCAAGCATTTACTCCAAGCACTGAGCAAAATCTTCCACGGGAGCAAAGGCACACAGAACAGAGAGAGCTGGTGCAATGGCTCTTTGGTTTTTTATTATCCCTAATACTTCTGCTGCTGTTTCTTGCTCTCCTCCTTCTTCCCAGAATTGCTCTTTGTGAAGGAACAATAACTTGAATAACTCATATTCAAGTTCACAGGCTCTGTAATTCCAGAAGCATCACCCTCTGCAGTGTTCTCTCTCCACCCCACTGGAGCCAGAGATGGGCCCTGGCTATCTGATTCTAGCACAACAAAACAAATATGCTGGCCCAACGATCTTCTGACCATATATAGGCTGAAATAGCCTTTTGGGAGATATGGTTGATATCTGTGATCATCACAGGGCAATTAGGAGCCATTATGGAAACAACCATCTTACCAGTAATTTATTGGGCAGCCTCAAACTATTTCCTTGGGTGGGGAGGGTGTCATCTTCAAGAACACCTCCTGCTCAGGAGAGGCCATGAATTAATTTTTATGGAGGATCTGATGGGGGGAGTGCAGAGCTCAGAGCATGAACCTGAGCACAGGGTTACGTCTTGGAAATGCAATGTCCCAGAGGAAAGCAGGCAGGAGAGATTCAGGGTTGATATGGTTCTCAGAGCAGCTGCTTTCTGAGAGTTCCCTGACAGAGTAATCTCTGCTTTCCAGTCACCTCCCAAGAACTGCTTTTCTCCTGTGCAAGAAGCAAACAGCACTGCTAAATGCAGTGCCCCACTCGCCACAGGAGGAACAGGCAGGATCTGCCTGGGGTGCCAGAGGTGTGTGAGGTGGCTGAGGAGATCTCAGCTCCAGCCTCCTGCTGCCTTTATCAACACAGAAGCTGCCTCGTCTTTAGGGCCAAACCACGACCAAAGGGTGGTTTAGACACTTCCCCCATGGGCAGAGCCAGTATATTCCAGTGGCACAGTGACATGGACCACTGCAGACCATCCTCTGCACCACCACAGAACCAGAGGGTCACACACTGGGTTGGGTTGGGAGGGACCTTTAAGCTCATCTCGTTTTACCCCCAGCCATGGCAGGGACACCTCCCACTGTCCCAGGGTGCTCCAAACCCCATCCAACCTGGCCTTGGACACTTCCAGGGATCCAGGGGCAGCCACAGCTTCTCTGTGCCAGGGCCTCCCCATCCTCACAGGGAAGAATTATACCAGTCCAGTTCTGTTGGATTTGTCAGGATCTTGCTGAGACATGAATTTATTTGCCACAAGCGTAGGGGAAAGAGGCAGAAAGGGAATTTCCAGGCCCAAACAAGCTGAGTTTATTGGTCTCATTGTCATTTTTTAGTAGCTGATGTAAGGCACAGAGCAAAGTGGGCAGCTGATGGTGGCTGCTGGGTGGGAAGGGGCTGGAGGAGAGGTTGGAGATCCGGTGTGACAGGAGCACTGCAGGCAATAAAAGCAAATGCTGAACTGCAAACCTGCTTTTTCTTTGTAAATTCATCTGTTGCTAAGAATAACCTGCCTGGACAGTGTCCTACAGCATGCTCCAACCTAAAGGGCATTTTGGTCTGACAAATGAAAACTAATAGAGTGAAGTTATTACCATATGAACATGTGGATTGAAAACATGTGTTGAGTGATTAAAGGCGAAGGCTTGATGACAGGCCCGTACCGGAGATGGTGCATCTCGGGGAGGAGATTGCTGCTTGGGAAATGCCATATTTTACCATTGAGTTCATTAGTATTTGCCATAAGGAAAACAAGAAAGGTTGACTCCAGCAAAAAAAAAACCCTCCCTCTCAGATGCTATCACTGCACACACGATGTTTGCTTTGGAAACTCCTCGCTGGGGTTTCTGTCAGTCTGCTGCTCCGTGAATGCTGTCTCATGGACAGTTTAGGATTTCACTCTGCCTGGGTTTGGACAGTGTCCCAGGAGTGTGCTTGGTGTCAGGAATCCAAGCTGGAAAAAGTGTGCATTCTGGAAGATTAGGCACTGCAGGCTGTCCCTGCAGTGCCCAAATGCTGGGCAGGGCAGAGCACACGGGGGCGGCTGCGGGGCCATGCCCCAGGGTGGGAAATCCTGCACAGCACTGCAGGGAGACACAGCAGAGCTGACAGGAAGCTTTGGGTTGATACATGTTCATTATAAATCATCTTCTGCTTGTCTGCTTACAATAGTCTGTCTTTCCTTTATGTTTTTGAGGTAAGAACAGACCCTGTATTTTAACTCGACAACAATATTTTTATGGGAAAAAATAATCACACATCCTCGCTATTCGTATTTTTGGATGAGATGTGAACCAGAACTATGGGGCCAAAGGCCTCACCCCAAACACTGAAAGCTGAAGAACAAGAGAAAAATCAGTCACAATGCAAAAGCTTTGCTAAATTTTGTGACAGTAACCAGTGAATTTGCAAGGCACCTGCAGCAGGTTAATATTTGACAGTCCTTAACAGTCACAGTCCTTGTTCACTTTCCATCCAGATATTGCATCAAGAACTGATACTTAAACCCAAACTGAACCAAATATTTAGGCCTCCCCAAGCACTCCAGTGTCCAGGCAGCACTTCAGAGGATCCCCAGTGCACGCCCTGGGCACCAGAAGCAGGATCAGAGGAGCCTGCAGAAGCTCTCAGGACACTTCCCTGAGATGAAACAGTCTGCAGGAACCTTCCAGCCAGGATAAATTCTTGGTCCATGGCAGATTTTGCCAGATGCTACATTGCTCCCACAGTCCTGCCAGTGCTGGGTTGTAGGCTGGGTTTCTGCTCTCCCATCATACTCACATCTCTAGAAATCATAAAAGCTGCTTAAGGAGGGCTCATTTAGATTTGTGGGTCTATTAATTACATCTTGTTAAGTGTGTTAATTGTTATTAATTGCTATGGAGTGGGATATCCTATCTTTCTTGTCTGTTGACTTTCATCCCAGTCCTCTCAGCAGTGCTTTTTTTCAAGGATGTTTAATTGTACAGTTTCATAAACCCAAAGACTTGGGTGAATGCTTATGGGGAGGGTTCATTTTCAGGCTTGAAGGAAGTCGTATTCTAGTATCTATTTGTCTTAGATTTTTACATAGATTTAGAGATTATTATTAAAAAACAAACAAACAAACAAAAAAAAACACAACAGCACAACCCCTTTTTTTTAAACCTACACAGTTTCCCTGACCTCTGTGTTCCCACCTCAGTGGTTCTACTGTCAAAAGGAAAAGGCAGGCAAAGGGATTGAAAATTGCTATTGAAAAATGCCTGTAAATGGAAGAATAAGACCAAATTCATTGTATTTATTTCTGGCAAAGTCAGCTCACAGTGGCTGGAAATCCAGAGAAATGAGAACCCTTTCTGCTTCCTGCATTCACCACTGGATGTTTTTTCAGGTAAAAAAACCCAGCTCATTTAGTTCAATTCCCTCTGTTTCCTTTCCCCTCCCTTGGCAGCACAGATGTCAGCACAACAAGGCCGTTGCACACAGCTTTTGATGGCTTTCATCTTTTTCACAGTCCCGTTGATCTTTTGAGATTTCAAATGTGTTTGTGGCTGTTCCCACCGGGAGAGCCCAGACAGGTGTGGGCCGGGCAGGTGCAGGTGTCCTGGGAGAAGGATGTGCCACATCTGGCAGAGCCACAGGAGGATCAGCGTGCCTGTGTGCCAGGGGCTGGGCACAGGGACAGTCCTGCAGCACCCACTGGAGGGTGACTGTCCGTGGTGGCAGCAGGACATCGGTGCTCCAGGGCGTTTCACTCGGCAAATGTCGCGAATGTGCATTCCGGGCTGGTGCCGGGAGGTGCAGGAGTGGAGACACAAAATGCCGAGACCTCTCTCAGGTTCGGGGGGAGCTCTGCGTGCTCTGTTCAGCGCTCTGCAGTACGGGAAACAAACGTGGGAAGTTGTGCTCCTGCACCTCCTCTGCTCTTGTCTCTCCCGAGACCGGGATAAAAAACAATCCACGAAAAAAAAAAACTACATGTAGATGGCAGCTGGAGAATCTGGGGCTCCAGGGAATGGTGGGAATGGGGTCAGACACAGCAAAGGGACAGCCAAAAAATTAGAGAGGTCTCTGCTGCCAAACTTCCCCTGCCCTTTGAGAAAGGGCAGAGGGCACGGGGTGGCTGCAGGGATGAGGGCTACCCCGGAGGATGCCAGAGTGCCTGCCGGAGGAGGCGGAACCCCCGCTTCATCCCCAGAGGGCAGGCGTGGCTGGGCACAGAGCAGGTGGCACTTCCAAGCGGGCAGGGAGTCTGTGCAGGCACAGAACAGAGAGCTCCTGCCCGCAGCTGGAGCAGAGGCAAGCGCAGAGGCTGCTGCTCTCCCGGACATTTACTGGGGCGGGGGGAGCGTCCAGAAAAGATCTCAGGTCCCTGTTGGATTCACGTGGCCGTGTCCAAAAGCCCGTGCGGTGCCCAGGCTGTGGCACACCCCAGAGCCGGCAGGGACCGGACAGGCTGCGGGAGCAGCCCCGCCGCGCCCATCCCGCACCACCGCAGCATCTCCGAGGAGCTGCTCGGAAGCAGCCCCTGCAGCTCGTGTTCCCTGCCCTGCCGGGCTGCAGGAGGGCTGGCAGATCGCACCTGCAGCCGGGTGCAGCCCAGCTCCCTCCCGAGCCGCTGCCGGGGAAGGGCAGAGCTGCCCGCACACGCACCCGGCTCCGCACGAACCGCTCCCTTTCTGCCCTTCTGTGCTGGAATACCGAGCACCGCTTTCGGTCTCATGGTATTAATAACCCCTGGGATGTCTTTGTTTAAAGTATTCCATTGGGAAGTGCTATTTTAAGGCTCCATTGAGTGAGGCGGAATGTGAAACCTCCTCCTGCCGGACACTTCACACTCGGTGCTTATCTGCGTGCGCGCTGCTATTTTGTCTAATACAACGTGGAGATTAGCTCCCCTCGCGATTTCACTTTCACAATTTACATTTCGTGTGTTGGAGCAGCCACAACAGTCTGCCCGAGATCGTGTCCATATGTTCCCGGAGCACAGAAAACGCCGCCGAGCAGTTGTTGAGTGTTGTGGTGCCCTGGGAGACCCCGGGGGTCGGGTCCTGCGAGGTGCTCGGTGGGCAATCCCAGACCCAGCAGGCTGGGCCTGGAGTCATCAAGAAAGTTCATTTTGCTAACAATTCATCAAGTAGCCACGAACATTGCTTAGCTCTTTAGTTTGAGATAACACTCATCTGACTTCCTGCGTATTCAGAAAGCATTCCTGGTTTTTGAAGTGCCTCTAAGTTAAACTCTCTCCCCTGTTGGCTGAATCGCTGGGGGAGCGGTTCTGGTGTCCACACTCCTGGACTGGACAGGATCCAGGGTGCAGCCAGCAGCCCATCACATCTGGATTCTCAGCCTCAGCCACACAAAAAGTGCTTTTCTTTACTTTTTTAAACCTGTGTTGTTTTAGTGTGGGTGTGGACTGAAGCTCCCTTCAGAAGCAGGAAAGGAAGCAGGGCAGGTATTCCCTTCAGATAAAAAAATGTGTAAAAGCCACTGCTGAAAAAGAAATAGTTTTACTAAGGTTGCAAATGAAGCTGGGAATAAAAAAATCTGTCCAATAAATGGTCCCAGGTGGGGGTTTTATAGATCAAACCTTCATGAGATGCGACAAGGGGAGGTGAAGTGGCCTCTCAGAGTAAGTGCTGCTGGAACTGTGAAATTGTTTGCATAATATGAACATAAAGAAGAACCTGGGTGTTGCTGATGAGAAGGAAGGGCAAAATACAGAAGTGCAGCACAAAAATCCCTCAGAAATTCACTGTTATAGAAATAGCACAGATGTTTTAATTGCTTGCTCTGGCTCTGCAGGGAGTGTAGCCTTAGCCTAGCATGGCCATGGCCAAGACTACTGAGGACATGGGAAGTTTCAGCACTCATGGATCTTGCAGGAAAACTTTTCTCTCAGCCCAGTTCTCCAGAGTGGCCACCCTGCTCTTTTTTTATCTCCTTCTGGGATAGAACTGAGTCAGACATTGGATCTGAGGAGTTAATCAAGGGGAGCAGAGAGGTTCCTCTTCCTTTGTGTTTGTCTGTCCTCTGCCTCAGCCACCTGCTGCTCTTGTAGGGGACAGTGGAGATGAACTGTCCCCAGCTCCTACTCCTCCAGTCAGCACCTGGGACAATCCCTTTTCTCTTCTTAAAATACCAGGCCTGCTGAGGGAATACACTGAGGGAATCGAGTGAATGGTTTCTCCAGTGTTCTTCAGTCCTGGAGAAGATGAGGGAAACTCTGGGGAGGAAGAACCTCTTTGGAGTAGATTTGCTCTGCTCTGGTCCTTGAGATGGTGGTATCTAGGCTTGGGGGTGTCCTGGTTGGTGGGTTCATGGGAGCAATCCCAAATACTTGAGACACAGAGAAGAGAGTCCTGGAGAATCCCACTGGTGTGGCAGAGGAACCAGAACAGATGGCAGGGGACTGGGCTAAGCTACATGGGCAGCACGGGCTCCTGCCTTTCCTGGTCTCATGATGGTGGCCTCAGGCCACTGACTCCTCACTTTGGCTTCAGCAGGCTGGGATACCACGGCTGGGTGATTCTTTTTTGGATGAGACCATGCCAAAGGATTGTTCCACTAGTTCCAGGCCTCCAAAAAGTTTGAGAAGGAGACATCAGTCCAGGCAAGGCTTCCCTGGACTGCTCTCAAAAGCCCTGACACATTTTTTAACTTACACAAGCTACATTCATCTGATGGTGGGGTGTTTCCATGATGCTCTCTCTCACAAGTTTGCTTGAAGAGAAGCAGAAAAAGTGCCCACCACAAAAATAAGGGCTCCTACCTACAATCTATGCCTCCAGGCCTGAGAGCAGCCCTTGGAAGACATCCCTGTCCTTTCTCCAGGGCCCAGGGGGTGTGCAGGGGTCAGTCCTCCCTGGCAGCAGAGCAGGGATCCTGTGGAGCTGCTCCAGCAGCAGAGCAGCAGCTGCAGGGCTGTGCAGGGAGCTCCCCCCTGCAGGGAAAACAAACCCCTTTTGGAGAGGAGACTCTGAGCACAGGGCTCAGCACTGCGTGTTACCCCTGGATATCAACAAAACACGGTCCTGCTTTTCACCCTTTGCAACCTCACTTATAAATACCAGGATCTCTGCTTTACCCACAACTCAGAAGAACAAAGTTGATTTATTTTTGTTCTTTCAACTGTGGCTAATAATAAAGTGTGAACCCTGCACAAAGCTGAGCTCTGTGCTGGGGCTCTGTTGTCATGAGACCAGTGACTCCAAATACAGGGAGATGGGAACACACCAAAGGTGTTGCCGAGGCTTTTTTTTACCCTGCAAGGGTCAGCATGGGGCAGGGAGCAGCTTTGTTTAAAGCCTCTGGGCTCCTTTGGCAGGTGGCAGCCTGGACCTCTTTCTCTGTGAGGCACAGGGAGGTCAAAATGATTTACAAGTCAGAAATAAAGGCATGCCTGGCACATTTTTGAAGCCAATTTTTTTTCTTCTAAATAATTTTCAAGTATTCTTCTGTAGAAGCTGGAGCCCTGCTGAGGTGCACTGGCTCAGCCCTGCATGTCTCCCGTTTATGGAACCCCACACACAGGCAGTAAATGCCTCCACTCAGAGCCCTGTATTTCCCTTGCCATCACAGGGCTGCCTTTGCAGAGGTCCAAGCCTTGCTTCTGGCCTGGCAGCCTTTGCTAAATCACAGGGCTTCACATCCTGCCCCTCAGGAATCACACACTCCCTGCAAACAAGCACTTTCAGTTCTTGCCTGAAAGCTCCTTAACTCTGATTCTGCTGGAAAACTCAGCAAGATGGGGAGGACTGCATTAAAAAAAAGGTAAAAAACAACCAAATCCTCCTAGGCATGACATGGAAGGAAAATTAATATTTAAAATACATGTATGATGTAATGGGACTTAAAATAGTCTGTATCCTGGAAAAAAGAGATTAACTGCTTAAGGCAAACTAATGAAAAGGTCACTTGGACAATACTTGCAAAGCACTCCCTGTACTGCATCACAGACTTATCGGTTCTGTTTGACAGGGAGTCACACATGATCCCAAGCACTTATCTCTGTTTTATACTTTATGAAAAATTGATTGACTCCTTTTGCCCAAGAATTTGTGTTAAATAAGAAATAAAACATTGTTTATGGGCAGCTTTCTCTTCCCATAGTCAGCAGGGGCCAGTTTTATAAGAACAGGACATCAAATCTTAATACTGCAAAGTACCTGCATATTTGACATGGCAAAGTGAACTCTTCTGTTATTATCTCAGCTGGATCAGTTCCTAAAGCTAAACAGAAACAGCAGCGAACATTTTCCATTCTTTCTGCCTCTAACCAGCTTCCCTCACCCTCTGGCACAGACCACATCCTGTCTGGGCAGTGCCAGTCCTGAGAGGGGTGGAGATGTCCATCCCCTGCCACCCCGGCGTGGTGCTGGCAGCACTGGGATGTCTGAGCTCCTGCCTGCCAGGCTGTGGGTGCAGCAGACTGCCCGGGTGTGTTTTGCTGCCCACTGATTTTCAAACCCTCCTCCCATGCCCTGTCAGATGTGCCCTGGTAAGGACCTGCAGCCGTGCCCAGTGTGATGGGTGAGCACTGCCCTGGATGCACGGCACAGCCACGGAGTTTGGAAGCTGGGAAGGGATCACAGACTGAAGACTTTTGTGACAGCTCCCTCAGCTGTACTGCTGGAGGTGAAGGCCACAGTGTAGGGAGGTGTTCTAGGAGTGTCCAACTCCTCTCAGGAATGGGAGACAGCTCAGGAAATGCTGAGGGCCACTCATGGTGGACGTTCAGACAGACCATTGGGAAAAACTCCATCAAGAGAGCAATGCAGAACTAGGAGAGCTCACCCAAACAAACTGCACACTCTCCATCCTTGGGAGTCTTGAAGACTCAGGAAGACAAGCCATGGCTGAGCTGGCTTTGCTGCTAATTCCCTTTGGGGGAAGAGTGGGGATGGCAGGCTCTGTGTGTCTCTTCCTCTGATTCTGTGATTCTCTTCTCCACTGCATTTCAGGGGTACTGGTACTACACTGGTATGGAGAGGATATCACAGGAGGGTTGCTCTTTTTTCAAACACTTGCTTTCATAAAGGAAGGACCTTGCATTTAGCAAGCCTTCCCACCAGACTGGAACTGTATTGTCACAAGATTTCCTCGAGGGCTTACTTGCTTTTCAGCAATGCCACACAAGTGCAGGGTGGAAATGCTTCTTGACCTCCTTCAGTGCAGAGCATGTGCTCTGTCTCAGGCAGGTGGAGTCTGTTGTTCTTATTTCAAAATAAGAAACACACATATTCCCCAGGTGACAGGAATACAGCCCTCAGAAGAGATGTCAAAAAGACTGGTTTTTATTATCCCGACCTTCAAAAATTTACAATATAACTCAAACGTTGTGTGGTGCTGCAGCCAGTGCTGGGCAGAAAGTGTTAGATCTCACAATGCCAGAAGCTGCAGCTCAGATTCAGGCAGTCCTCCAGAGATCCATGCTTTAAGCTGGGAGGAATGAGAAATGAAGTTGCTGCTTCAGGGTCTTAAAAAGGGGCAACACCAAAGCTCATCCAAAGCTTGGGGCTCTTCACATATAGGCTCTGTCCTATCTCTGAAGTCAAACTTGCTGTTAAAATGTGGTCTGAAATGTGGTGGGAACTAACTTAGACCCAATCTCCTCCCTTAGTCAGGTGTTTTTGCAGTCACAGGATGTGGGAGAGCCTTTCTCCTCCCTCCAAACAGTCCGTGCCTGGCACTGAGCCACCAGGGGAAATCCCATGTTCAGGGGTGTGGGCTCTCACCCATTTCCAGCAGCACCATTCTGATCTCCATGGATGAGTGGCTATGGAAGGAGCCTTCTCCCAGGCTGGGCACACACCAAACAGAGCAGGGGGAGAGGCCAAAAATATTGGGAAACGGTGTGCAGCCCAAGGGCAAAGGGAAACTGAGGGAGCTGGGCACAAGGGACAGGCCACAGGTGGGCTTTGGGTGGTGATGTTAAAAGGCAAAGGGAGTGACAGCCACAAGCCCTGAGAGGGACAGGCTTCACACTGCCAAAGCAGATCCTCTGTGTGGTTGTGCAGCCTGAGCAGGGCAGGACTCTGTCAGAAAGGGTGTCTTGGACTGAAAACACACTCCAGCCTGTGCTGAACTCAGTTTTCTGGACTGTCCCCGGGTCTGCTGGATGAGAACAGCTCTGCAGCAGGAAAAGTTGCTCTGGCTGCCCCTGCTGCCATAGCTTCTGCCTCCTGTGACCGGGGACAGCTCAGCTGGGCTGTGGGTGGCCCCTCTGCCCAGGACTGAGGCCACCTGCTCCAAGCAGCATCGAGCTGCTCCTTCCTGGAACAGACTCAGGACTTCCTGGGGGATTTCATGCTGTGATGTCACTTCTGCAGCACCTTTCCCCAATGATAAATCCCTCCAGAAACAGAGAGAAAATGACCCAGAAACATCACTACACATAAACCCCTCAGTTATACAAAGTCCTGCAAACATCAGATAAGACCATAACAGAGAAAAGGTCACAGCAACACCAGCTATGTCGTGAATAGCAGCAACAAGTAGCAGCCAGTGCCTGATTCAGTCTAAGGCTAGAAAGATGAAAAGATAGAAATGTTGTTGGCTTTAATTCGTTTGTAGTGCGTTCCAGGCAGCTGTCAACTGCTGAACATTTGAACAACCAGGGCCTCCCAAAGGGAAATAACATCTTCGGAATGGCCAGGCTCAAGAAAACACCACATCTTAGATGATGTATTGATGGGGAAAAATAAATTCAGAAGGGAATTTGGTGCTTCGCCGAGCAATGTCCTGAAGATAAGCTTGTACCAGTTCTTCAGTCACGCACTAATGATCTTCAGTTCATTATATGTGATAAATCACTCTGATGGATACAGAAAAGGGTAATAAATGAATAAATAAATAGCAAACACTCTGTGGATAGTGCTGATCATAGGATGATTAATTAATCATAAACACTGCTTCCAAGGGCTGTGACACGAATGAGCATTCCTTTGATATCAGCCGTGCTCTTCTTCCCACCAACTTGTTCTCAAATAAACATCCCAGTAAATATTTGTCTCCTTGCTCTAGCATTGCAAATAAAATGAGAAAGGCCACATCCTTTCCTAGCCCATGGATAGCAATTTCCTTAGGGTGATGCTGGATTTCAGGCTGGGATTCACCTCAGCCCACTTCAGTCATCCCAGTCTAGAGTGGGGTCTCTGGGCTCCCTTCAGAGCTGGCCTTCCAATTTGCCACCCTCCAGTACTTACAATCTCTTTTATCTCTTTTGATCTCTTTTATGGCTTCACTGACTGATGTCCCACCCTGGTGCTCTCTCCCCTAGAAGGTGCCCCAGGAGCTTTGATGCCTCACTGCAGCACATCCTGCACCAGGGCCTTTCAGGTGATTTCCACCCTGCTGGTGGCACCACAGTCACCTGCAGCCTGAGCCCTGGCCCTGCCTGGTGCCCTCCTGTGCTGCTGTGCCACCACAGCACACCAGAACCAGAGCCCTGGCAGTGCAGCACGAAGCCCCAGCTCCTCTGGGATGATGCTCCAAGGCTCATCACGGGCTGTCAGCAGGGAAGAGGGGTTGCTTTGCTGCACTGTGCCCTGCCCTGTGCCAGGGAGTCACACAGGGCTGAGTGAGGCAGGGATGAGCCTTCTGGGGTGGCTCTCTTGGACTCAGGACAAGCCTTTCTAATAGACTCAGAGCTCACTTCCTTTATCTGCTGTCATAAGATTGCAAACTCTAATTTCATTCTCTGCCTGCTCTCCTTCCTAGGTGAAGTCCATTCATTATTTTCAACTGTATCCATAATTCCTCCTTATCTCCAAGCCCTGCTGTTCTCCTGCACAGGCTGATGAGATCACTGCACATGTTCTGTTTTCTGGTAGCTTGTCTGACCTAGTCTTGCTGCTCCCTTTCCCCATTCCCATCTGCAGCATCCAGGTGCCCTGAGGAGGCATTTCTGACTCGTGGCTCTGTCCTGCTGTCTCCTTCCTCAGGCTGCAGAGAGGTGAGCAGCCTGCCCTACTAACATCCACACCAAAACATCCTGCTTCCTGCAGCATGTGTGACTTGGCCATCTCTCACCTGCATCTGTCCTGCTCAGCCTCGGGAATCCCTTGGCAGCTCCAGCCCACAAGCAGCCTGCAATGGACATCACACCCCAGCCTCATCTTAAAGCTGTTGCTTCCAGAATCAGCTTCATCCTTACTGGATTGGAACCCTAAATTCCCATATGTCAAAAGCCAAATTCTGTCTCCAAGTTGCCCAAGCTCCTAGTCAGCTGTTTCCTTGAAAGCAGTAGGGTTCTGGCAACGGGAGTGCTGCTGCAGAAGAATCATGTTCAGAGGGTTTGAAATCCTCTACTTGACCCAGAATGTAAAAACCTGCATAAGCAATGCCTCTAAGCTGGAAACTTGTCAGAAACATCGATCTGGTTACCTCCCTATGTGCAGAATTCCCTCTGCTTATGCTCCATAGCAATGCCTTGAGATGGCAGGGAGGGAGGGTGGCTGATGGAGACTTCACTGAGCAATCTGAGCCAATCTGCAAGTTCTCAGCTTTCCCCTCTGCTCAGCTTTCCTAGATTGGAAATGAAACACGGGTGGCAAAAGAACTGGAAGATGATTTTAAGTGTGGTTCTGGCCCACACAAAAGGCTCTGTAATGTGGATATTGCTGTGTATTGTTTCTCAATAGGCCCCCCAATTAGTTCTGCTGAGTGCAGCACAGTGGGAGAACTGGTTTTATCTCCCTGCCTCCAGCCTTGGTTTTAGCTTAGCCAAAGAGGGCTGCCCACTGCTGTTCCCAGCACGGGGCTTGAGGGAGCCCTGCTCCAGAACGGGCACAGCTGCAGGAGGGGAGGATGGAGGAGCAGATGCAAATGGTCTCAGCTGACAAACACAGCCCCGTCTCCTCTCGCTGGCACCACAGCTCGCCAGGCTGTGAGAAACGTGCTGGGCTCCTTCCAGATGAGATGCCACCATCAGCATCAACAGACTTTGTGCAGGACTTTGTGATGCTTGGGCTCAATCCCAGCCTCGGAGACGCCAGCACAATCCCTTTGCTGTTGCTGTGACTTACGGGATGCCTGGGTGGGAGCACGGGGTGTCACAGGCCGGGGATGGCTTCTGGAAGGTGGTCAGGTTCTGTTTGGTGAATGCAGAAAATGCAGAAAACCCTCTGGGCTGCAGGCTCGGCTCTGACACCTGCACACTGAGGCCTGGAGTGTGCCTGGGTGCTGCCATGCACTCGTTTGTGAGGAGGACAAAGGCTCTGACAAACGATTGAAACTGGGATTGCCCTCGTCTTTCCTCCCAGAATCAGTGCCCTCCAGAATACACTTCCCCCTGCCCATCCTGACAAGTGTTTCTACAAACATCTGTTCCACGGTCTGGACTCCAGGCTGGACTTGTATTTTCAGGTCTTGAAGGTCTGATTGTCTTTTTCAGACCATCTCATCACCCTCAGTGGTTTTGGAGAGCAAGCACCCTGTTCGTGCTCCTTAGCATGTGCCTCTTTGCTTTGTTGCTCTCTGAATTACACACACAAACTAATGAAAAAGCCATCTCTTCATCCACTATTGTCTTTCTTTATGAAAAAAATGACAAAGTAGGAGAATAAATGGGCATATATGAGAGAGAAACAGCTTTAATGAAATTAATATTCAATAATACCCTAATGGCTTCACAGTGTGAAGCAGAAAGTATTGTAGGTGTCGGAAAATCGTAAGACATCAGTCAAGAATGGAAGGAACCCAGCTAAACTTAGATCACACTGACAAGTGAATTTTGGAGCTGGTTTTAGCTAAGTTTTGCAATCAAGGAATTACGTTTGCTGAACCCCAATGGGAGATCCATGCAAAAAAGTAGTCAAAAGCAACCAGAAGAGAGCAACGAAGGGTAGATTGTTACCCCAGGGCAGCCTTGTGTAAAAGGCTGATGTGCATTCACCTGGGGTCCATCACCCAGCTGGCCTCAGAGGAGGATTGCATGGTGGTCCTGGCACAGGGTGCCCAGAGCAGCTGTGGCTGCCCCTGGATCCAAGGCCAGGCTGGACAGGCCTTGGAGCAGCCTGGGACAGTGGAAGGTGTCCCTGCCCATGGCAAGGGAGCTGGAACTCTGACTGAGTGGTCTTCAAGGTCCCTTCTAACCCAAACAATTCTGGGATTCTGTGAAGGCAGACCAGAGGGAAACAAGAGCAGCTGAGATGGAGAGACAGAGAGAGTCTGATCTGAGACAAGGTACAAGGTTGCCATGACATAACACAGAGACAGACAGGGCCAGCAAAGAAACATCAGAACACGCTGAGGATCTCTCTTCACTCTTTTCTGTCATCCTTCAAGTGTTAAGGCACATTTAATGGGTTAGACTCAGTGCAGGTGGAGGAGAACCTGGATGCTGTAAATGCAGAAATCCCATGGGTTCTGAGCATGCCATACATCCATGTGCACAAGAAATCTTCAGTGACAAAGCTTCAGAGCATGAATTTAACACTTGGAAGCATTATCCAACACTAATTTTCAAGTGCAAAGAAGGCACTTGGGGAATTTGTCTGATTTTCCCTTGGAAGCTTTCTGCTGTGTGCAAAGCAACCAGCACAGCCTGCACTTTCTGCTGTGGGCAGGGTCTAGGGCTGAGCCCCAGGGAGCTCTCAGTAGATCATAAAGCTGACAAGCACTTGGGAAAGCTGATGTAACAACACATCTGTAATTTAAGGGTGAGGGACAGTGAAATTGGAAGATCTGGGAGACAGCCTAAACTCAGAGGAACACGGGGTGTGTGGGTATCTGTGCATGGCTGTGCACAGGGTCACACTGGGTGGAATTTGTTCACCATTTCTGGTGGCACTCAGTGGCTTTGCTGCCCATCCCCTGGAGAGGCAGGACCCCCACCTTCTGGGCCTGCTGCTAGAAGCTGAATTATCCTCGGGATATTTTGTGGCTGTAGCTGTTTTCATGGTTTGGCAGGTCAGGAAGAACATCTCTTACCTCAACAACTCTGTGACCTCATCCTTTATTAGTTCCTCTACTAAGTTTCCCTTAGGAAACTCGTACTTGCAAAGAGCCCTGGGGTCTCTGCCTAAGCCCAGAACCGCCGTGTTGGAGCCCACAACTCAGACTGGTCACAGTCAGCAATGGGTTTCTGAGTTCCTTCATCCAGAACCAGGATGTGGGGTGTGTTCACTCTCCCTGCATTGCACTCACCTCAGGGCATGGCTTGTCCAGTCTCCAGTGCCCCACCCCGATGTCCGCAGGTTTGTTCTGTGGAATCCCCAGCCCTGGGCTCTGAGGTGCTGGAGCCTGACCAAGGCCCAGGAGAATGTCTGTGCTGGGTACAGCTCCGGCCCTGTTTTCAGGGGACTTTTGACAGTTTCAATCCGTGGCCAGAGCAGAGCAGAGCATGAAAGCAAACACAATACCCTCGCAGTGAGCGTGAATCCAATTCCAAATCAGCAGTTAAGGAGGGCACCCATCCTGCCACGCGAGAGGTGGCTCCACAGAGTACACGAGGTCCTGCCAAGAGCTTTTTTTGGCTCTTTAGTCAAAACTTCCCTTTGCCTAAATTTCCATTGCTCCTGGGCACAGTATGTGCCTTCTTGGAGCACCCCAAATAACCCTCGCTCGCTACCATCAAGTTATTGTTTCATTTAAATGATATTGGAAGCTCCTCCAGCCCCAGCCAGGGAGAAAGGCTCTCCCTCCTTGCCAGGGGACTATGTAATCCAACAGTTTTGTGCCAGAACCACTCCATGGGGGCCAGGAGAGAAGCAGGAGGGACATAATGTGCTTTCCATGAGGGAAGCCCATTCTACCAAGGTCTGCTGGGGCTTGCTCTGCTGCTGGCATGGTTGCCTCTCACAAGTTGTACAGGACTTGATAAAGTCAGACAGCTGGATGAAAGAGCATAAATACCCTAAACTTAAACATGTTATTGAGGAGCTGAAGGCAGGACATAAATAACTGCACTCTCGCTTTCATGTTTATCATACAATTGCAACAGGACCATATTTGGAATAAGTATCCCAATATTTGAATGCAACATGTGATTGGAGTTTATCTGTTGTCATGTTTTGAATAAATATTCAGAAAACTCATTATTTCGGATATCCCCCTCTTCTCACTTTTCCCAGATGAGGTGGAGCTAGGCAGTTTGGGCACTGCTCAAGCTGTCTTTTATGTTTTCAAAAGCCCTAAGCCCTGGAACTGAGCTTAGCACAGCCCATTCCTGAGCTGTCCGGGAGGCCGGATCCGTGCAGGGCAAGCCCTGGCCAGCAGCCAGCCCTGCTCCACACCCCAGCCCAGAGTGTCCCTGTCCCTGAGCTATGGTCACTCTGCTGGGCTGCAGCTCCTCCCCTCTGGAGTCCCCACTAGGTGGGTGACAATAGAGAGGCTTTCCTGTGACAATGTGAAGGTACCACGACAGCTGCTCCATCCGAAAGGAGAGGGAGGCAGAGTGCCCTGACTCGCTCTCTCACCAGGGACGGGGTCCTGCCTCTGCCTGCCTGTGGGTCACAGACAGACTGTCTCTGCACAGGGTCAGTTCCAGTCCTACCAGCTCTCAGGGACAAAAGGAAACCCTGGCATCATTTTACCCTTTGAGTTTTAATAATGTCAAGTGCAAGAGGCCCCCAGAACCACCAGCCATGATCAGGTGGAGCATAAAAACTTGTCAAAAAATCTTTGAGAAGGACAAAACAAAACCAGAGGATCAAGTCGACTGCAAAGATCTCTTTATCCCCAAAGCAGTGTTGTTACCCGATTATACTCATTTGTAAGAAATTCAATCCTGTTGCTGTGTGGAGGATGCACTGGCTGGTCTGCACCAGGACATGCACAGGTGGAGAGCTGATGCTGTCACGGCAAAAGGCTGCCTAAAGACAGTGTCTGGGTACCAGAGCTTGCACACTCTGTGGTGGGCATCCCAGCAGCCAGGTAACGTGCCAAGGTAAAGCTTTCCTGGTGCTGCAGCCAGTGAAGTGGTTCAGGGCTCTGCAGAGCATCGAGCCAGTGACAGGGTCCTGCGTGACAGCGCTGCTCCAGGGGGGCTTTACCCAGGTCTGCAGCCCCTACAAGCAGCTGATGAGTGCAGTGGTACCTCGTTGGGACAATGTGGGTTTGATCAGAGCTTGTACCCAAGGTCATCTTTGCTGGGAAATGCAGTGTTGCAAAGTAGCCTTTCCAGTAACATTCCCTTTATTTTCCCTTTCACTCTTACTGGATCAGATTTTGGCAGAGAACATTTTTGCTTAATCCCATTTACTTCTAAAAACATAAGTTCTGCAATTAATTTCATCTTTCTATTGTCTCAGAAATGTTGGTCAACAGGGAGAATAATTCTGGCCTGGATTTCTGATGTGCATCAGGCTACGGCACCAAAGCGTGCTGCCAGCTGACTCCCAGGCGTGGGATGCATTAGGGAGGAAATGAAATCTGAGGGCATGGCGTGTGGAAATGCAGGATGTCTGCCTTGCACGTTTGCACAACCACCAGCACACGTGTGCACGCTCAGTGCCGAGGCTCTCACGCAGACAGACGCAGCCCTGGCCGTGGCAGCCGCTGCCGCAGGACCCGGCCGTGCCCTCGGGCTGGCTGGGAGCGCTGGGGCTCCCGGGGCTGCTGACACCACGAGCCCCTGGCTGGCACCCAGCTCACACCAGCACGGCCCCGCTGTCACGGGCCGCTGCTGTATTTCTTCCTAAACGTTTTGGGCTTCACACAGATGGGCCCCGGGGTGCTCTGAGTCCTCGGGACTGATGGGAATGCCACGTCTCCAGAGCTTGAGCCATAAATCTTCATGGACCCCGGTGCTTGCCAAGCTGTGGGAAACACAAGCTATGGATGAACAAACAGTTCACAACCTTCTGTCATGAAGGGAGCCCATGTAGAGGATGGAGGGGCACAGGACAAGGGGAAATGGCTTCACACTGACTGAAAGTAGGTGTAGGTTAGATATTAGAAGAAAGTTCTGGCTGTGAGGCTGGTGAGGTCCTGGCAGAGGTTGCCCAGAGAAGCTGTGGCTGCCTCATCCCTGGACGTGCTCAAGGCCAGGTTAAGCAGGCTTGGAGCAGCCTGGTCTAGCAGGACATGGAACTGGATGATCTTTAAAGTCCGTTTCAAACCAGGCTTTTCTGTGATGCTGTGATTCCACAATTCTGCATCCTCCTTTCTGCTGGCTCCATGGCTGCACCTCCATTTGCTTTGTGACTGAGAACACTGGGCTGCAGAAATCTGTCACTCCCTTCTCCCAAGTGCCACTGTCCCTTTGCCAGATTCCCACCTCCTCCCATGCAGAGGACACTGCAGACAGGACACAGGCAGCCACCTGCCAGAGAGCACTCGGAGGCCTGGGCAGTCTGTGCTTGGTCTCTTGGTTGCTCTGTGTGCAGGCTGTGGGGCATATGGAGCATTCATTCTCCAGGGGTCAGGTAACCATTCAAATGCTCCATTTACACAAGTTCTTAATATTTAGCTGCCCTTTTCTGAAACTCCACATCTCAAGAGAAGCACTATGACAAGGGAAGCACCAGGGCGGACAGAAAGGATTGTGTCCCTGCTCTGTTTCTTTGCAATCTCCCCTGAAAAGGTGCTCTGGTACATCTCCTTCCTCCGTGAGGTCCTGCACGGTGACTCAGCCCCTGCAGGTTCAAGCTGCTCCTAAACACGGTGCTCATTTACTCGGAGCAGCTAACACAGAACAGCGGGTTGAATTTGTTGACACATCTCAGAGAGATCTCACTGATTAATGTGCTGAATCTCAAACACAAGCTAAGACCATGAAATCCCTAACAGGGGTTTAGATCAGAGATAACATAATAATACACAGAGCTCTTGGAAACAATTTCAAACCATGTAATGTCTATATTCTTAGTGTTCCTGACAGTGCTAATGGAACCAGAAAGTTGACAAGATCTCCTCTGTATTCAATTCCCTGATTGCTTTTAAACCCCTTTTCATGTAGACTTGGTTCTTCCAGCATCACTTAAATCTTCCAAGCCTATAGGAACTGAGATCTCGAGCTTGGTGAGCCAGGGTCCCTTCTCCCCTCTCTGTGACCAGGAATGAGAGGCTGCAAAGGCTGTCCAGAAGATGTTCTTGCAAAGGGCAGGGAGGGATCCAGCTTTACTGGTGGAAAGGAAGGTGACACAGGCCAAGGGGAGGATGTGAGCTTCATTTCTCAGCTTTTGTGTCTCTGTCCTGCTTGTCTGCAGTGTGGGGAGGGGAATGATGAAGCGCTGTTTGAGTGTTCAAGGCAGGTCAGGGAATGCTTATCACCGTGCCTCATCCCACAGGGAAAGGCAAATGAGAGCAGACCATGCAGTGATTCATTAAAAAGCTCTGCTTCCCCCTGTCAGGGCCTTACATGGTGTATAGCTCACTCCTGCTGCCTTAATCCTTTGAAGATGCTGGGTCAGTTTTTCCTGTTCATCCGGCTTTAGCCACACGTGCTCTCAGCACAGGGAGCTGCCAGAGTTTCCTGGGCTCTCCAAAGGGGCAAAAGCAAGGCTTTAATTTATCTGATCTGCGTTTCATTCTTTATTTGTAAAGGGAGCAACAAAAGTGGAAATGGAGTCCCTGCCTTTTCCCATCAAGCCCCACACGTGTCCATGCCTTCGTGTTTGCTCTCTTGAGGATTCCCGGGGGGCAGCTCTGGGATTTCATGCTGCAACAGTCAGGAATATTTTCTCTGGGTTTCGAGGCAGTGAGGGGGAAGGTTCCCAAACCCCCCTCCGAGTTCTGGCACTGGTGCAACTGAATGAGCTGCAAAAGGGCCCTTCCCAGCGAGGGCTGTGCGTGTACTCACAATGGCATGTGCTCGCAGGAAGGGAGAAGTCCCCATCCAAACCCCACACGCAGCCGGCTCCAGACCGTGCTTCACCTTCCCCCGACTCACTGCTGGGTCTCCGCTCTCACTGATTTTATCTGCTTTACTTTGCTCGCTTCCTGCCCTTGGGCGATGATCACCTTTGCCGATGCGGGGCCGAGAGCTGCCGGCAGCGGAGCGCGGGGAAGCGCAGCGAGGCTGCTCTGGGAGCGCAGACACTTCGGAGCAGCCTCCAGAGGGAGATGCCAGCCTGGCTCTGGCAGGAGCAGCCTCCCTGAGCCGAGCTGCGCTCCCCAGCTGGGCTCTGGCTCGCTGTGACATCCCGGAGCACAGGTCTCCGAGCGAAGGCACCACCGGCACCAGATGCAGGCACGGAACTGGAGGCATCTGGGGCTGCCGGAGGTGCAGGGGTGCCAGGGCTGGAGCCAGCTGCTCCCTGAGCCGGCCCGGCAGCTCCGCAGCGAGGGCAGGGCACCCAGAAGCAGGGGCAGCCACCACCTCCTTGTGCAGCGTTTGTGGCACTAAGGAGAGGCCACTGCCACATCACACACCGCCCCTGGCAGAGCCTGGAGGGTCCTTGCAGCTCACTGGGTACCGAGACAGAGCTCTCTCAGTGCTGCTGGACTCGGGGAGGCTCTGGCACTGACTTTACCTGTGCTTGCCCTGCTCGCCTTCCCAGCCCCATCCCCAGCCCAGCCTCCCTGCAGCCCCGCAGGGACCCGCGGGCTGCCAGGGAGGTGGTTGGGAACCTGCTGCCCGCTCCAGGGAGCGCCTGGCCCTGCCAGCAGCGCGCTCTGTGTCGTGTCCATGGCGTGTCCGGCAGCCAGCGGGGCCAGCCCCCCAACCTGCCCCAGGGCGAGCTCACCCCCACCACCCCTGGGAGTCTCAGCACCCCATCTCCACCCCAGAGGCACTCAGGGGAAAGGGGAAGGGACAAAATAGAGCAGGAGGTGTGTCCAGGATTTTCAGGGATACCTCGGAAACAGCTTGCATCTACCTGAAGCAGATAAACAACAGAGATCTTCTGAGGCCAGGGGAAGAAAATCAGTTTACAAGCTCTGAGGTTGTACTACCTGCATGTTGCCCTCCAGGAGCAGCATTTGGCCTTTTGCAGCCTTCTGGCTCCCTTTCCCTGCCTGATTTTCCCACAAGTTCTCTGCCACTTTCTGTGCTAAAGCCTCTGGTTTGTGCCAAACCTCATGTCTGCAGCAGTGCATTTAACAGCCAGTGATTGGGGATTTGACTCCTCAGGTGGTGAGTTCTCTGCATTATTGTCAGAGAACATTGTGGTTTCAGTTCTTTCCAGTCTCAGGAAATTTTGGGGATGGGAGAGAATGGAAACTAAATTTGCTGGACCAAATAACTCTGGGGTTTTTCCTAGCAGAATAAGCACCATATAAAACACCCCAGTGACAGTCTCCCAGCCATGCACAGCATGGGTTCAGCAGCATGTCACACTGGGGAACAGCCTTAGAGCAGGATTGGGACCTCAGCTTCTTTCTGGAGCTCTGACTGCCCTGTAAGACATTACCCCTTGCAGCCAACACAGCAATAATTAATACAATTTACAAAACATTGGGTCCTGGGGGCACTACTGTGGCTGCTGTGGTGATGGTGTCAGCCATGACAGGAGAGACCTTGGCAGAAATAACACTACTGATCAGATGAATGGGATTGCATCTTAGTTTTAGATGATCTCGGAGTGCTGGAAATTGGCTGTGGTATCCCAGCATGAATCACACCCTCGGGAAGTGGGCTTCTGCTCCAGACTGGGAGTTTGGCAACTGGAAACAATGGGGAAGACTGGAGTGCGTGAGTTTATCATCAGACAAGTCTGACCCACTAAAGTCACTGTGAAAGGGGCAAATGCAATGCCAGGATGTCTCAGGATGGCTCCTGTGTGAATGATAGGGAGAAAATGACACCAGGAGCTCTGCAGAGACCATGCCTGGAAAAGTGCATGCAGATCTGGATGCCTGCTTCAAGAGAGACACATCCATTGCTCTCTGGACATAAGTCTGGGGTAAATTCCAGGGATTAAGAAGATCTGTTCTTGACTCTTTAAGCTAAAGATCTTTGCTGGCAGAAGAACAAATGGGTACAAACTGGTTGTTGTGAATTCAATCTGAAAATGAGGATACACAGTCTGAAGGTCAGGAGTGAGATACAGGAACAGCCTTCCCTACACACAGTGGAGACCAATCAAACCCTTCACAATGGACACAATTCCCTGGAGAATAAGAGCACTCTGCTGTGTGTAGGGGCAGGTCCAGCTCGGTGATCCTTTATTTGCAGAAGCAGTTCCGTGTCTGTCTCATCTGGGCACAGGGGATTAGCAGGGCCAAGGAGCTGAGGACAGCTGAAGCAGAGACTCTGGTTATCAGCCCTTCCTCTGAAATGGTGTGTTTGTTTTGCTCAGTCTTTCGTCTCCCAGCACATGCTGAAGTCCATTTTTTTCCAGACCAGGAGTTCCTGGGTGCTGAGAAGAGGCAGCGTGCAACCAGATGCACAGGGTTAGCTGAATACTCACATTCTAGCTCTCTGGGCCTCAAAAGCAACAAATGGTCTGTCAGAAGTCACCCCCAACCCATCTCTGTACCCCACAGCCACACAATGGTCCTTCCTAGGATGGACAGTGTATGTGTGCCACACTCAGCTCCTGCAGCTGCTCATCCTGCACGTTCCCCAGGCAGCCCAGCTGTGCACAGCCCCAGCGAGTCTGGGCTTCACTTCCAGGTGAGGAGGAGAGGGTGTGCAGAGGGCTCAGAAACAGGCTCAGTAATGGGGAGAGGGAGACACAAGCACAAGCCACATGGGAACTCGGTAAATCCTTCTTATCACACATCAGGAGCAGGGAGGAGGCAGGAGCCTGCAGAGATGTGAGTGGAGGGAAAGAAGGATGTGCTTGTGACACATCAGTGCAGGGTAGTGACAGCTTCTCTCACGATGAGGAGCTTTTCACCCCCCTCTCCTGGTGAGACCCAGCAAGCCTCCTCACACAAGCACTTGGCAAGGGGGAGCTCAGAGACCCCACAGCCAGAAATCAAGCTGCTCCCCCAGAGCTCTGCCAATGTGCCCTTATTCACGAGCAGAGTTGAAACCACCATCCCTCACTTGGCTGTTTGCTCGTGCTCACATCGTGTGACTGAGAGCTTGAATCATCTGCCATTGTTTCTGTTCCCTGACTGGATGGCTTTTAAACAGGATGCCCAAAAATACACTCTGGTAAGGCTTTTCAGATGAATATTCACATGGGATTGGATTTGCATGCTTCTGCCTTGCAAACACTTGTCCCAGCAAGGAGCAGCCGTGCACGTGCTCACCAGGAGCCTCAGCGCCCCCAGAAATCCCAGCTAGCTGGACACCAAGCCATGCTGAGCACACATCTTGGCAAAGCTCCTCTTTTTACTGTGTGACTGGCTCTGGGGGGTGCTGAGCAACTGCTCTGAGCACCAGGGGGGGAAGAACTCTCCAAAACCTGACCTGGTTTATTTATGAGCTTTGTGATCTCCTCATCACATCTCCCCATGTTTGAGGTGTTCTGTGAGCTTTGTGCTGGAGCTGCTGCCATGACAACTCGTGTCACTGTACTGTCACAGACTACCCAAGTCCCCTGACACTGCCCCTACACCCTTTTCCTCTGGGCTCCTAAGCAGAGATGGAAATCATGGATTTACTAAAGCACTCACAGTCATGGCTTCTCCCTGGGCAGGTGAGAGCCGTGGCTGCAGCCCCGAGCAGGGTGTGCTGCTCAGCACAGCTCCTTGGCTCACAGCACCTGCATGCCCAGGGTGCCCAGCACACGGGAGGAATGCACAGGAGGAATGCAATGCATGGGCTGCACCAGCACCTGCAGTGAGCAGCCCCTGAGTGCCCCACCTCACCCTGCTCTGGAGGGAGGAGAAAGGGCGAGGTTGGGAGGTGAAGTCACGGGGCAGTGACACAGCAAAGTGTGTGCCAGGCACCCTGCTCTTCTCACCACCCATCATCTTCATTTGGAAACGTTCCAGTCTGTCTCTCCAGAGGCCTCCAGGGAGCAGGAGCTGCTCCCTGCCACAGCCCTCTGGGTCCTTGCAGGGAGAGCAGGGAGCCAGGCACCACTGCCTCAGCTCAAGCTGGTGATAAATCCTGCTCGCCTGGCTCGTGGTCAGTGGTGTGCTGATGGATCAGGCATGGCACAGAGCTCCTCTCCATGCATGGATGGCAAGGAAGCAGAGCACTTCCAGGGAAGCAGAGCACTTCCAAGGAAGCTGTGTGAGCTCCTGCACCCCTCACACCATCCAGGAGGAGCAGATTTGCTTCTGTCAAGTTTTTCAGCACAGTTTACAAGTTTCACACCCAGTTTAAATCCATTTTCCCTCATCATTCTCCCCAGGGATTCACTTTGCACATTCTTTAGGTGGCATTTTTGTTGCTTGCTTGCACCTTTGAGCACACACACACACAAACACACTCAAATCAGAGTTAGTAATAAATAAAGCTATTCCTTTCAAAACAGAAACTCATTCTTGTCAAGATTCCCATCTATAAATACCTCTGAAAAGGACAAGAAAGTTTAGTTTGGCAAGAAAATGTGGGTACCATGAGGAATGCCATTTTTCAGTGCTACCAGAATGGGCCCTGCCCTAGATGCATGCCATGGATACAAACGCCCTGCCCGGAATACGTGCCTCTCTTGTGCCTGGCTGTGCACTGTGACCTATAGACTGGGCATGCCTGGGAAGCAAAAGCCTGCAGAAAGCTGCAGGGAGCTCCAGGCAGTCTGACTGGACAGGCAACAGTTCACAGATTCCAGAAAAATGCCTTCTACAATGAGGTAACAAGAATAGGAGTCAGCCCACAACAAGGGACACCCCCATCCAGAGGAATTTGACATCTCAGTAAACCCCGTGTGGGAGAGGAAGCAGGCCAAGGAGTGACTTGCTGGAGAGGGACTTCCCTGAGCTTGGTGGGTGACAAAGGCAGGTTTCCTGAGCATCTGTGCCAGCCACTGCTCTTTCTCCTAAAATGTTCTCCAACCTGAGGTGCCCCCACTGCCCCCAGGAGCCGGTGGCCCTACACATCTGCAGTGACACGTGTTGTTCTTGGCTGCTTCTCCATCTGCCCTCCAGCAGCCCTTGCCTTCCCCATGCTGAGCACCATTGCTGGGACAACCTCCTCTGCACACAGACTCACCTCCTCCCACCCCACATCCCACCTCCTCAGGACCCCACTGCTCACCAGCCGGGCTCCCACCCCCTGCACCTCTGTAGGACCAGGCTGGAGGCTCCAGGGCACTGCTGAGTGGTGTTTGTGAAGTGGAAGTGCCTGTCTGACTGGCTGATATAACTTCCACAGGCACGTGGACACCCCCCAGACCGAGTGTCTTCTCAGTAACACAGCAAGAGTTCACCCAGCTTTGCTTCTCCAAGGGATTCACCCCTTCCCTGGCGTGCCCCGATGCTGGTGTGTCTCTGGCACACTGCAGGGGTCAGGCTGCAGAGGACACTCTCATCCCCTGCACTCCAGACACCAAACTGGGGTCTGTGATGGCAGAGCGGCCCCTCCTCCCTCTTATCACCTCTTGGGAAGGACCCCATCAGTGATGGCTGCTGGGGCTGCTGATAGCGAGGTCCTGAGGTCAGGCCATTTCTGAATAAAGCCCCCTATCTCAACTCAAAATCCTTTCCCATTCTGGGTTGTGAAGCCATGTCTGGAGACTCTGAGCACTCTGGGCAGGAGACACATTTGGCTAATCTCTGGCTGTGGCTGGCTGCTCAGAACACAGCTGACACCTGTCAAAGTGATAGCAGAGGTGGCTTCCCAAAGAGGCCTGTCCTCCAAATCCTCCAAGGCCCACAGCAAGCAGGAGCCAGCACCCCTTAGCTGTTATCTCCCAGCTCTGCTGAGAGGAACCTGAGGTGTGTGAAGGCAGCTTTATCTCCCAAAGTGACAAAATGACCCGAATAAATAAGCTACCGGGTTGGGGAAGGTCCCAGATGTGTTTCTGGGACATGTTTTGAACCACCACAGCTCACTGCTGAGCAGGGAGGAGCTGATGGAGGAGAGGTGTGTGCTGCCAGTGCAACCCTTCCTCACATCCCACAGAGGACAACAGGACCAGGGCACGGAGCCAAAGCAACCCGTTGGAGGGCAAGGTGACACGGTCTCATCCAGAAGCTGTCCCAAAGATGTTTGTCAGGAAGATGAGCCACATCCCCCTGAGCTGGAGGTGTCACCCAGAGAACTCTCACATATTTCCTGTCTGGTAGAATCCTGTCTGCTCCTCCTGTCCTGAGCATGAGAACCAGGCAGGTGTCCCCCCAGAGGGAACAGCTCCACCACGCACCTCTGGACAGAGAGGTGGCTGTTGCTGACCTGCTCACCAGGCCCTGCACTCTGAGGGTGACAGACGTCAGCCCACAGAGGAATCCAACCACAGAGGACGGGCAGTACCCTACCAGAGCCGTCATCTCCCTCTTTTAGCTCTCTCTCAGCTGCTTCCCTCCTTCTCCTGTACGAGGGAAACTGGTGACCAGAGCCCCAGGGTCAGGGCCATACTCAGAGGAGCAGGCAGTCCTGCCATGTCCTGATTATGTCATTGGAAGCCAGAAAGAAAACCAGGTTTTTTACATTTTTTCCCCAAGTGTCATTTCCATTAGGTTGTCTGTTTCAGCCAATTTAAGCTCTCAGCAGAATTCCCACCAAATTTTATATCAACTATTTTGGGGTAGGGTTTAAAAAAGTGAAAGAGTTTGACTAATTTTAAACCCAGTGTTCCCGAGGGACACTTAACAAAACACACAATGTCTAAAAACCTTTGCCGTTTCAAGGAGTTCAAAATAACATTCCAGAAGGGATCTTTAGAAAAATGTTCCTGCACCGGTCCCGTTCCCGCCGCTGGGCTGGGCCGCCTCCCTTTAATATCCCACATTTGTTTTCCATTTAGTTATCAAACCTACATTAAAATAAAATCTCAGAGTAAATGAAATCAAGCTAACCTGCCTCCTTTCATTTCCAGAACACTTAAGGCGTATTAAAGGAGCAGAGCCCGTCTGTTTTCATTGCCAGGGGGGTCAGGTAGCTCACGAGCTGCCCCTCTGAGCCCATGGGACAGGGCCAGGGCTGGGCACACCTTTGCTTTGCCTCATCCCACACCCCCATGCTCTGCACCAACAGCCCTGAAACCACTCCAGGAGGGAAGCTCTGGGGCTGTGCCTGCCACCCCTGCTGTGATATGGAGGCAGCTCAGCTGCCACTCGCAGGGAATCCATAAATCTCATTTCACACTAATCCAAGGACTCTGTGAAGCTCCCTCTGTACCTTTTGTCTGGAGAAACTGGATGTGTTTAGAGATGGTTTTATTAAAAGAGGCTTGGAAGGAGTTATTTAAATCACCCTGCTTGGCAACCTGACAAAATTACCTGCGCTGAGCCCAAAATAAAAACACCCTGTCGCTTGCAGAATTCCCTACCTCATCTAAAATAAAAAAAACTGCCCTCATTTGACAAAAAAACCCACGTGTTTTTTAATTCCTGCTCCCCCCACTCACTATTGCCCCTTTCTCATTCCTTTGCCAGGTTACCCAGTGCAGGGTGCTGGTCCCCAGCCCGGTGGCAGGTGGCTTTTTTGGGGGTTAACACCTGAAATTCCATGTGAGAACGAGCCTCATGTTTGTACCACATCACCAGCACCATTGTGGTGATGGCAGCCCTTTGAAAGTCATTTTACATTGTCCTGATCTGTGTGGTGGGGAGGGATAGTGACAATATCAGATCTTGGGGAAGGAAGATTTATTTTGTCTAGTTTATTGATAGTTTTCATAGTATGGATGCCCTTCAACTCAAACATTTAATTTTTAGCTTTTTTTTTTTCATAAAAGAAACAAAAATTAAGAATTTGTATGAGTCATCATCTGCCCAGAAAGCATTTGCTAAAATATTAACTACACAAGTAGCTCAATACAAAGATTTCCCTCTTTCCATGAACAGCAGACGACATTTCTTCTTGTCAGCAAAGATATTTCAGATTTATTGAAGCATAGTAGGATAGTCTGTGTCCCAAACATACAAACAAAACTATAAATAGTTCAGGAAGATAAGAAAAGTATCTTACGTAAATACTCAGCCTAAAATGAATACAAAATCCAGGAATCCTTCCTTGCTCCCCAGTATATTTAACATTTCCAGATGTGCCTGGATGACCAGTTTGGGATTAGGGGTCTGAAGCTGCATGGCCTGGGGCCCACTCCACAGAGACAACAAGTTGGAATAAATGTCCTACAGCACATCTACTTTTCTACAGTGGTCCCTGACCTCAACCAGTATTTGTTATTTCATTACAGAGACAATTTTCACTGCATTTTGCCCATCCTGTAGATCATCATCAGGCAGCTTCTTCTTCTCCTTAGTGTGGCTTCAAACTCTTCTATCCCTTTGGACCATCTGGTCCTGTGGTCTCCACTCTGAACAGACTTGGACTTTGCAAGGACCTCAGTGATCTTCACATTATCTTGTCCATGATCTCGGCCAGGAAAAAATGTCCCATCTTGCAGTCTGTGACATTGGGCAAAAGCTGAACTCCACATCTAATTCTGAGGCAGCCCAGTCGGGAAGGACCGAGCACAGAGTAGGGCAGGGCTAAAGGCAGCCCCGGTCCTTGTCTGTCACTCCCACCAGCACAGGGAGGAGCTGCATCCCACAGCCAGCATGGGGCAGGTGTGGACTTCTCAGAGAGTCTCTTCCCTCCTGACCAGAGATGTGAGGCTCTGAAAAACCCCTTAGTGCTTTCAAGGAAAATGAAAAGGGAAAAAAAAAGAAGTTAATGTCTAAAAAGAAGTTTGTAAGAAATAAGAGATTGTACAACAGGCATGTTTGGCTCATTTTCCCTCAGAACTTAAAGGCTTTTTAGGGTAGTGTGTAAAATAGTTTTGTTTCCAGGAGTTTCCCCTTCACCTGCATTGGATCTGTGTGTACACAGAATTTCAGAGACCTGTCCCAAGATTTTCCCTGTGTGTTCCCAAGCCAGCAGCAGGCAGCTCCTGTCCCCAGTGCTGTGATGTTTTCTGATTGCAGAGCTCTGGCCACAGGCACACACAGCCTGTGTTTGCACTGCTCGGGCTCTAGCAGCACCTCTATTTCTCATCAGTCAGAAAAAAACCCAAACATAAATATTAAAAGGTTATATAGAGCACTGATTTCTATTTTTATCATTTTTAAAATAGTAGGTAAGTCCCGTGGTTATATCCAAGTTGGCCAAATTCCACTTTTTGTTTGTTTGGGGTTTAATCATCTTGGAAGAAATTTGCTCGCGATTTTGGGTCTCTGCTGCAGTGCTGTGACAAAGTCTGTGCTCGGGTTATTCACTACCAAGTCTATGTTTTACAAAGCTTGGCACCTCCCCATCCCTCCCCATCAGGGAGAATTTCAAAGTCTCTGCTTTCTCTCCTGCTTGAGCAGCACAGGCTGAGGGGAGGCTTGGGGAGGCTGCTGGAAGGGGGACAGAGCACCAGCTCTCCTGGCTTCCCAGCAGCACTTCTGAGCAGAGACTGGTGGAGGAAGACACTCAGATACCCCAGGAGGGAAGCTTGTGAGGGGGATTTTGGCAGCAAAAGGCCGGTGCCCTGGGGAGAACTGCGGGGGGAATTGGGTGCTGGGGAAGCTGGCAGCTCCTGGGCTGGAAAGGCAGATGCTGAACAGACCCGTGCGTGAGCAGAGCTTGCAGCAGGCGCTGCTGAGCAGCGAGCCAAGGTGCAGGACAGTAGCAGCCTGAAATGTTATAAATAAACAGCTCGTGCAGATGGCAACAAGCAGATTCCTGTTCCTGCCCCAGGTCTGCGTGGCTGCTCAGGATGAGCTGCTCCCCAGGGCTGCTGTGGGCTGTAAGCATCCATCCCCTGGCAGCCCTCAGCACAGCTCACCATCCTCCCGAGCAGGCAGAGCCCTGCAGAAGTGCAGATTCTCTGTTTTTCAGCATTGTCGAATGTCAGGAGCAGAGGTGGGAGAATTGGGCTGGGGAAGGTCCATGTGTGAGAGGGCTGGCTCCTGCTCTGTCCCAAAGCACCATGGCCATGCTCATGTATTCCTGCCAGAGCTGGAATGAGGGCTAAACAGGGGAAGGGCAGGGCACTCGAAGTGTCAGTGATGGGGCCAACATCTCCATGAGAACAGGGCCCCAAGAAACCAGAAGAAAGTCCTGTCCTGAGAGCACCAGGTGGGATCTATGTCTGTGCATCCCTGAGGAGCTGAGCTGAGTCCAGAGGTCACCTGGGTGGGGCGGGCTGGCAATGCTGCATGCAGAGTCCTCCAGGAATCCGACAGCTTGAGTGAAATTTGGGATCCATCTGCACCCTCTTCCATGGCCAAGGCAGGCAAGCAATGGCATAAGATTCAGGGAAATAATGCATCTAATCCGCCTGAGTAATGCTAATGCAAGCCTCTTGATTAGTGTTTAGAAACCAGGCAAACAATTGATTTAAAATAATTGGTAAATTATGATTAAATAAAAACATTTATACAAAAGAGTTTGTCATTGATATGGTTAAATAAATATTTGTAGAAGTAACTTATACTTGGCCCAGTGCCTGGGCGATGAGCTCTCTTGGGCTGGCTGTGGTTTCATTTTAATAAAGACCAGAAGGCATTCCAGGAATACATAATGCTCCCAGCCCATCCGATGTATATCTGGGGCTTTAGCTCTGCTCGCCACTAACCCAGGCCAAGCTTTGCTTTGTATCCCTCGCTGGTGCTTGTCACACCCTTCCCCAAAACACGCTCCTTGTTTAGGGCTGAGCCACCAAACAAGTGGCTGTGCCGAGGGGGCTCTGTGGGCAGGAGGGAGGGATGCACATCAGGAACATGGACGTGTCCTCCATGGTGGGAGCAGAGGTGGGGTGGTGCAGGCTGCACTGTAGGGAAGCCTCTGGAGCTGCTGCAGGGCTTAGAGCAACACAGCTCTTATCTGGCCCTGCTTGGTGGGAGATTTCCAAGAGCTTTACAGAGGGGTTAGCCTCATTACGGCCAGTTAGAGATAAGGAAACCCAACAGAGACGTGACTTGCCCAAAGTCCTGCTGCGGAGGGAACAGAAGCCAGGTCACCCCTGGCTGGGCCCTGTGGAGCCTCCTCAGCTCTCAGTGTGCTGCAGACTCATCCCCCTTGGCTCCACAGCCTGGCAGTGCCTGCACTGCCTGGGTACCCAGCTGCTCCTGCAGCCCCTCTGGCACCCAGCTGTCTCTGGAGACACCCAGAGAGTGAGGGGTGAGGGGGAACACAGGTCAGCAAAATGGATTATCTGGGAGCCTGGGGGTGGTACTGACACTGCCATTGCTCCTCTGCCTCCTTTCCAGCCAGCCTCCAGTGCTTGGAGCAGCCAGACCAGGCACAGAATCCTTCCTGCCTGCACTGGCCACCCAGAAAGCAGCCAAGGGCTCGTCACTGCTACAAACACCCAGCTTGGCCTCTCATGTTCTTCATTGCCCTCAGCACTGGTCAGGAAGCTGCTCTCACCTGTCCAGCTGGCTGGGAAGTCCTGCTTGTAGGAACATCACCCTGGCCCCAGCCTCACCCTCCTCACGCTCTGGCGAAGGCTGCTGAGCCTGGGGGTGAGGGCTGCCTGCAGGGAATGCACATTTGGCTGGCAGTAAAGGCAGGAGAGCCCAGCAGTTCCTGCACACAGCACCTGTCCTTTCCCCAGGACAGGCCTGCAGGAGCACACGGTCACCCTGCAGCCTGGAGAGCCTGCAGAGCGTATCCAGCAGCATGGCCCGGGGGTGTGAAGGTGTGCTTGGACCCTTGCTGGGGTGAGCAGTGGGGCTGGCTACGAGAGGAAGGACACAGGCAGCCAGCTCTAGGCTTGGTTTGCCCTGTGCATGTGGCACTGGCGAGGGGGAGGGAGGAAGTTCCTGCTTTGCTGGGCTGCAGAGTTTGAGGCTTAGCCCAGGCACCACTGCAAGGGGAGCTCAGCACCTGGGAGCATCCTGCTTGTGGCCCAAGACATCAGAACAGCCGTGGGTGTGAGAGAAGTCCCTTGAAGGGAGCAAGTCCCCAGCTCCATTGGGAAACCATCCCCAGAATGTCATCTCCAGCAGATTAAAATAGAAATTTGCCTGTCCCGGCTGTGAAACACAGAAATTCACAGTCCCACTCACTGTGTGCCTCCCTCAGTTGTGCTGGCAGGGAATTCACAGAGCCTGTCCCCAGTTCCCCTCCCCACAGGGACAGGGGAACCAGACCCTCCAGTGCCTGTGAGTCCACAGCAGTGCTCAGGGCACGCAGTGCTGCCGTGCTGGACCTCCCACCGAGGCCAGTGCCCTGACCTTGGTGTCCCACCACAGCCATGAGTCAGGAGGCAGCTACTGGTATCTCCCATCCCACATCCCATGCCTCTGGACAGCACTGGCTGTGTCTGGCTGGGCCCTTCCCCCTGCTCTGCATGGGACAGAGGAGGTCCCTGAGTGCCTTGAGCTCCTGCCAGCACAGCCCACTTGACCTGAGCACTTCGCTCCAGCCAGAGACCCCATGGAGAGCATCACCCCCCCACTGACCTCGCCAGCCTCAGACCCTGAGCCTTTAACTCTTCCTTCACCTGCTCTGATTCCCTCTGCCCTCCATCCTGAGGCTCCTGGAGCTGATGGAGTGGCTGCAGCCATTGCTGCTGAAGGACCAGCCTGCCTGTAGTGACAATCTGCCCGGAGCCAGGGATGAGTGCCAGTGCATCCACTGTGCCTGCAGCCTGGGGCACACGGGGAGGGACAGGCAGGGACACGGGACCGCCTCCAGCACCGTGCCCGGCTGTGGCAGCTCTCCACACCCACTGCACATCCCTGCTCGGTAAACACAACAGCCAGAGTTTTACAATCAAATATTTATGCTAGCAAAAAAACATTTTACATAATCTTTAAACAGCTATGTCATCTCCCTATTTTCATTCTCTGATCTTTCTGTTTTGAGTCGGGATTGGGGAATTTAGTGTATTTACAAAGAAATAAATATTATGATGAAAACATCGAGCGGCTTAATATCAGCTTTAGCAAAGTGCAGAAGTATTTTTGTGTTCATGTTGTCAATTGCATAATATCTTCTGGACTTTCATAAATTGAGGGACCTTGCTTGGATGCTTGCAGCACTGTGATAAATAGTTCACAGCTCCAACTGAAGCGAGGCTTTCTGCTGTCTGAGTGGGAAGAGCTCATGACATCTCTGCCATAAATTCTGGCCCTCAAGCTCTGTGAGGAGATAGGGAGGGGACAGACCACTTAAAATCTGGCAGACAGTGGCAAGTGCAGGATAATGGAATGCTGCTGTGATGGTGCTTACCAGGTGCTATCAAAGTGAAGGATTGGACCATCCCTGCTCACAGCTCCCTGACCAAAGGAAGTACCATGCTCTGGGCATATCCTGAGCTAGGACCCAGCCAGGACCTTTCTGAGCTGGTTCCTGGAGACCACCTCTGCTTCACAGTGGCAGAGCCACTGCTGCCTTGCTAGCTCAGAGAGCCTCTGTCTGTGCCAGGTCATGGAGAGGAATATCCTGCCTGTTTGCTGTGCGAAAGCCACGGGACCTCTTTTGTGTACAATTCACTCTCAGGTAAGTCTCAGGCATGCAAAGAGAAGCTAATTTCTCTTCAGGTTCCTAAAAGCCATGATCAGCAGCACAGCTGGGGCTTTGCTGGGGCAATCTCAGAGCAGGACGTTCATATCTGCCCTGAATTCAGACAGCTGCACTGATCCACTATTGGCAGTTCACGTGGCCCCGTGAACTCCCGAGAAATTCTTTCTTGGGGAAAGATTTCTTCTTCCATTCTCTATCACAAGGATGACATCCTGGCAGTAGGCATCTTCAAAGGATGTCCAGAGGTTATTGTGAGCCTTGGCTACTGGTTTTCCTGTGATTCCTGCCCTTGGCTACTGCCCTGTACTCAGTTTATCACTGCTGTATTTGGTACAGATGGAAGAATGAACTCCTCCTGAGCAACATATTTGTAAAAGCAACTCTTTTTCCAGCCTTCCCACTCCTTCAGGATTCAGAGTTATGCCAACCTGGGGACATTCAGCCCCGTGTGCACACTGTGCCAGTACAGCTGTCCCTCCCTGTGGGACCTTGGACACCACAGCTGCACAAGCACACAGCAAATTATCACCACTCTGCTCACGGGATGGGGGAGTCAGGGCTGGCAGTTCATACCATCAGATCTGTCTTTCCAGAACATGCTGTGAAGATTCAAAAAATAAGGCCATGGTAGAAGGAGTCTTTTCCAAGTGGAGCTGCCAGGTGTTAGAGAAAAGAAACCAAAGCCAAACAAGTCTCACTCCTAGAGGAGAGGACAATCTGAGCAGACATGACTGGTAGAATACCAGTTTTGGGGGAAACTCCCCTTCTTTGGAACTGACACAGTCACACACTGACCCCTCCAAGTCCCCAGAGGGGTTTCTCTGAAACTTCAGCTCATTTGGTTCTTTTTCCCATAGATGCAAATCTACATACAAACAAACAATCTGCTTTAAAATAAATCAGTCCCATAAACAATGGGGTGTGTTGGAAGATTAGAAGGGATGGCTTCCTGGGATCTGGTGAGTAGCACAGAGTTGATATCCTTATGGCTCTGGGGTGTGACTTCAGAGTTCAAAGGAATTCCCTGCCATGACTAATTTATTTTGCTGTTTAAGGCTCACTCTTTCACTCACTGCAGTCAGTATGACCCAGTTTACAGCAGAGGTGCTTACAGCAGAGCTGGGAGCAGGGCAAGGGGAGCAGTAGTGGTCTTTGCAGCCTTTGGGACCTTTGTGCCTGTTTCAGAGAAAGGTGGGTGTGCAGCTGGTGGGGAGGCCCCTTTCAGAGCTGAACAGGGGTTGTGGTGTAGACACAGCCAAGACTCGAGAACTGGGCAATGACAACTCTGGAAACTCATGAGGTCCTTGTGGGGGGATTATTTCTGGGCTACCCAAAGCAGGCAGCAGCCAGGCAAAAGTCTCAGTATCTGTGGTGGGAACTCAGTGCCTGTCCTCGCCTCAAGTCTGAGGTTTATGAGAGACAACTTTCTTCCCTTTCCTGAGGACACCAGGAGCACATGTGGTCAGGGCTGGCTATCACGTAATGACCACCACAGGGAAACACCAGCTCTGGCCTGTGAGTTCAGCAGTTGGGCAATTTGCTGAGATGAGTCAACAAATTAGAACTTGTTAGAGGTTGTGTCACCTCCTAAGTACCTCCAGCCACCACTGGCATCCCCTGGAGGAGGAAAGGGAGAGGAAGGATTCAAGGAAGGATTCCAGGAAGGAAGGATTCCAGGAAGGATTCCGGGAAGGAAGGAAGGATTCCAGGAAGGATTCCAGGAAGGAAGGATTCCAGGAAGGAAGGATGGATTCCAGGAAGGAAGGATTCCAGGAAGGAAGGAAGGAAGGAATTCCAAAGGGATAAGGGGTACCTGAGTGGAGCTTTTACCAGCAGGGGCAGTAAATCACACAGGAGTTTGCAAAGCAAAAATGTACAAAAACCTGAAGTTGAGACACAGGGTGTCAGTGAGTCCTGCCTTGTCCTTGAGCTGCTCGTGGCATGGTTCTGCTAAGTGGTGGAGCTTGTTTGAGGACAGAGGTGATTGTGAGGTTAAGTCCATTAGAAAGGACATTTCAAGTACAGTGGACTAAACATTAGGAAAAATTAGTAAAGAACAAGACTCTGGCCACTTTGCTAGACAATACAGTAGAACTCTGTTTACTAGCTTGGCTCAATGCTTGGAGATCAGTTTATTTAAATCATCTCTCCCTTGCCAGTCATTAAGGAAAATCCACTTGATCAGATGTAGCACGAGCAGGAAATCACATCCAGTCCAGGGAGCTCAGCTCAGGACAGCCTCATTAACCTCAGCTGCCAGGTAACCAGCAATAGGCCAAGAGGAAATAGTCTGTAGTTGTGCCAGGATTTAGGAAAAAATTTCTTCACTGAGTGTTCAGGCATTGGAACAGGGGGTGATGGAATGGCCATCCCTGCAAATGTTCAATAAATGTGTCGATTAGGTGCTTAGAGACGTGGTCAGTGGTGTGCTTGACCGTGCTGGGTTGGCAGTTGGACTTGATGACCTTAGAGGGCTTTTCCAACCTAAAGGATTCTGTGCTGCAGTGGTTCTATCACAGGGACTACGTGAGAGTGAGAGACCCCAGGAGATCTCTGCTGCATTGGGACACTGATGAACCAGAGCCTCTGGGGCCATGAGTGTAAAAGACTGGAAATTCCTATCCCCGAGCCAAACTTTTTAGAAGTACCTCCCAGAAACCACGGGATTAAAATAAAGTAAAATTAAAAAAAAAAAAACAAAAAAAAAACAACAACCAAAACCCAACCCCAACAAAACCTCAAACCAGTCACCAAGCTTTTTATGACATAGAGGGAATTTAGGCAGCTTCCTAGGTGAGACCCATGTGTCAGGAAAGCTGAGATCTGTCCTTGGCTTAGCTTGGCTTGTACCACTTACATTGCACGGTAAAAGGTGCAGCAGATCATCCACCACCTGAAGTGAACCAGATGTGGGCTGGGGAAGGGGAGCCTCAAAGGGTCTGTTTATTTTGTGTGTTTGTAGTCAGCTTCTCTTCTCTGAGAGCGTGTTTGGAAGGCAGGGAGGGATCCCCCATGGCAATGGTGTCCTCAGCCTCCCTGGCATCGCTGTGGCACAGGAAACTTTGAGCCAAGGTTTAGCCCTGCCTCGTACACCCCGTGTGAGCGTGCCACAGCACCAGAGGATGTGTTCTGGGGGCCTGCAGCACACGGGAGCATCTCAGATGGATAACCCCTCTGATACAACCCACAACTCCCTGAAAGGAGGCTGTAGACAGGCAGGGGTTGGTCTCTTCCACCAGGCAGCGGCTGACAGAACAAGAGGACTCTGTCTCAAGCTGTGTCAAGGAAGGTAAAGGCTATATATTAGGAAAAAAGCTTTTCACGGAAAGAAATATAAAGTACTGGAATGGTCTGCCCAGGGAGGTGGTAGAATCACCATCTCTCGATGGGTTTAAAGAAAGACTGGACGTGGCACTTGGTGCCATAGCCTAGATGAGGTGTTAGGGCATGGGTTGGACTTTGTGATCTTGGAGGTCTCTTCCAACCTCTTTATTCTGTGACTCTCTGACACAGCCCCGCACCGGGATGGTGTGCGCCGAGCAGCACAGCTCTGGGCACACCTGTGCGGCAGCAGGGACGCCCAGGTGACACACCTGAGCACATGGAGCTCAGTCCCCGGCCCCTGAAAGCAGGGCAGCCGCAGCCGCATCCCGTGCCCCCCTGGCGGGGAGGGCATCCAAGGCAGCGCTCAGAAGGAACGACCTCCCCAGAGCCGTCCCCTCGCCGGGACGCTTGTCCCGACCCCTCGTCTTTGGGAACTGACCCTCCCCCGCCCCGCTGAGGAGCGGAGGTGCGGTGCCCGTGTCCCAGCACGCTGCAAAGAGTTAAGCCCTGGCTCTGTTGATATTTCCAGCGGCTCCCAAAGTCGGCTGAGACGGGGAGCGCCTGGATTGGCTGCGTACGGCCGGTAGTAATTAGTATCAGATATCAAACTTCTGTCTTTGCTAAGACCCTTTCCGATAGTCGCTGCTCCCCGCTAGACGATGACATCAGCCAGGACACCCGGCTGCTGGTTGTAAACTCCGGGCGGGAGGAGGCTCCCGCTGGCTCCACGTTAATTAGTTCAGCGCAGCACAGGGGGAGCAGTTGGTGTCTGTGCAGGGTCAGTGCTGGATGGGACCAAACCTTACAAAGCCACTTGCTGCTCCTTGCCAGCCGCCTGTAAAAGCACCCAGAGAGTCCAGGAGAGCTGGATGAATCCTGAGCACCAGCCACGGTTTGGTCGGCTTTTCCCTGTGGAGGAAGTTAATGGTTTAAGTGAGGGGCGTCTGGATCTGGTCCCTGAGTCACCATGACACTCCTGGGGTCTGAGCACTCCTTGCTGATTCGGAGCAAGTTCAGATCAGGTAGGGAAAACCTTGAGATTTCTCTTAAAACTTCTCTCTCTGTCACGCCGCAGCCAGAGACTGTTTTGCATTAAATGTTCGGAAGCAGCGTGTGAGCAAAAGACTCGAGGGGCTGCAGAGCTGTCACGGCTTTGCTCTTACAGAGGCTGTCCCACAAGTGGAGAGACGCATCTTCCTTCCTTCCTCTCTCTTGCTTTTTTCCTTCTGGTTTTTCATTGTCTTTGATTTATGTCTGTGGTTTATTTTGGTAAAACTGCAGTTCCTGCTTCTCCTGCTCTGGCCCTGCTGCGAAGGATTTGGGCAGGAAGCCAAAAGGGCATCTGGGATAAACAAGGTGCCTAATGCCGTCCGTGTATTCCAGGTGCTCTTGCGGGTCTGTCTGGGATAATCACGGAGAGGACGGGCCTGACACTCTCTCTGACAGGCAGGCAGCGAGCTTGTTCCATTAAGTTGTGACTAATTGGAGAAAAATGAATTTGAAGAAATGCGTCATTTTTAGAAGTAAAAATAACAAATGGAACATGAAAAGTATTTAAAGTGACATCATCAGAGAAATAAAACCAGAGGCACACAATTGATTGCCACTCGCAGAGGGCTTGCAAGTCAAACATGCCTCCAGCTTGTAAGTCAGGGGAAGCACCGGGCAGGGGCTTCTCCGAGGACGTTTAGTGAGTGAAGGAGCACTATGGGACAGTGGCTTCTAGATCAGCCCCTCTGCTGGATGTTCATGCCTTTAGTCACTGGCTGCATCTATAGTAAGTATGCTCTCTTTGGGAGGGGGTATCCTGACTCGTAGTTTTTTTAATGATCACAACATACTGCAAATTTTAACAGTCATGCCAAAAAAACGCTGTCAAGGTGCTTTCTCTGACCTTCCTAGAGGTGAAGTTCTCCCTGGGAACATTATCTGTGAGGATGTGCAGATAAATCAGCTGCGTGTGCCGGACGGGATGCTTTAAATCCAGACAGGGCAGTCACGTTGGAACAGGCACCCGCTCTGGCATGTCACCCACGCCGTGTGTGTTTTTGCCTCCTTACGAATTGTAGATAATGAAATGGGAGATTTATGGCACTGATGGGAGACATGAGTGGTGTTATCAGGATCTCTTAGATAGCTGGGTGGTCAACTTGAACTTTGTTTTCTCAGCAAATACAAAGCTGGCAACTGGTTGAAAACCCCAGAGTGTGTGTGCAAACACAAGTGTCCTAGTCTGGCTGAATTATACAAAGCCTGGGTCCAGGTCTTTGGTGTGGTTTCCATATCGCTCTGATCTTACATTTCATTAGATTAAGTCATTCCTTAAATTTTGTTAGTATATATTATGGTACACTGCTGTTCATTTGAAAAAAATCTCAGTCTGTAACAATTCCTCCAGCATGTACAAAGCAACACTGCCACCTCCCTGAGGAGCGGAGGATGGGCTGTGCATTGTCCCTGCATTCTTTTCAGATGAACCAGGATTGTTTTCAAGGCTCATTTCTGGTTTATTTGTAAGCTGGCTTTACTATGGAACCAACAGTGGGCCGTCTAAACATATTTTTCAAATGATTCTCCAAGAAAAGTAAACTTTGTGGGTCTTTGCTTCCATAAATTCTAGTGCCTTTCAGCATTTCTAGGATAATTTGTGGGGCATTCTTTGCTTCATGATTTATTCCCACAACTGCTATCCCTTGCTATGGCCTGGTGAAAGACAAGCTTCCCATTTGACAAGATTTCTCTGCCTGTTGGTTTTGTTGGAGCTGGGCTCACCAGAATCCCAAAAGCATGTCTGCACCCCGCTGTCCCCGTGGCTGTGACCGCTGGTAACGTGGGACATGGCCACAGCACAACCCTGGTTGTCACAGTGTGTGAGACAAGGGGGAGAGCAGGATGCTGAGAAACCCAAATAAGTCAATAAAGCTGCTTTCAGTTTGTGCTGGATTTTTAATAACATGGGGAATAGAGAAGAAAAAGCTAACGTTTAATGAGATCTCTTTTATTTGCAAAGTGTCTATGGGACAATTTCCTGTGCCATGCCTGCTCTGTGTGTGGATTTTGTCAGCTGTAAAGCCCCACGAGGATGGCAGGAGGGGCAGAGCTCTGATTTACCATCCTCCATTCGCTTGGAAGAGGGTTGAAAGTCTCAAAGAGCCCATGGCTGTGCCCCAGAGTGTCCTGCATGGCTCAGGGGCTGTGACACAGGGCAGCAGCAGTTCCACAGCTGTGTAGCTCACACAGAGGCAGGAGGGATCAGCCCCCAAAATGCCAAGCCATGTGCCATCGCTTTGGAAACGCTCTTGAGCCAGCAGGTGTGAGGCTCTGTTCAGGTTTGAGAAGGATTAGCTGTGCTCCATGACTCATGATGAGTCTGAATCCCTTTTGAAGGATTCCAGGCCAATATTAAAGAGGGCTGAAGTAAATCTTAATAACTAAACTTTTGCTGTCTCTCCATGGCCTGCAGACGCTGAGCAGCTGAAGGAGCTATGTGAGTGTGCTAAGGGGAGCTAGAGATACATTACTCATTGTTTCCTCATCCCAGAATCCCTTTAATATCCATGTTATGCACCAGGCAGAAGGTGGAGCAAGGAGGTGGCCGCTAGAAGATGGTGGCACTGGTGTTGCTCCAGGGTCAGCTCTCTGGTTTCTCACTTCCATCTGACAGCATCAGTAGCAAGGAAAAGTGTGTTTGTCCAGGAAAGGTTGCTGTGGTGGTGGCAGTGCCTTTTCACAGTGTGCCCTTGAGTGCCACAGAGGTTTCTCCTGTCCTTGTCTCTCCAGTGGTCCCATGAAGGGGGAGCTGTGCCATGTGTAGGGAGCGTGGCTATCCCAGTGCCAGGCACCAGGAACTGCTCCAGAGGAGAGAGGGAAAATCACCACCATGCTGCAGTCCTGCAGGGTCCCACTTCCCTTCCTCAAGGATCTGAGTGCCTCTTTATTTTGTCTGTTTGGCCAAAGATAAATATTCTGATCTGAGGTCATCCTGACAAATTTTGCAGGAATGATGATTCTTCAAGTCTGCCATGCTGTCCTGTATGATCCAACTATCAATGGGCTTGCACTACATCAACCAGGACATCTAAGTGGTGTTCCAGAACACATCTAACTCTTCCCAGAGATGATAATTTATGTGATCTCTTGCTCTGAGTACAAACCAATTGTTCTCCAGCAGTGGAGAAGCACTGGCATCAGACAAAGCAAACAAAGCTGACAAATGCAGATCCAACCTTAACCCTGACCCTTTTTTTGCAGCTATATGGAAAGAGCTTACAAGGCCAACATCTGCCTAACTTCAGTGGTAGTTCAGATAATTGGTGAGAAGTGAAAGTTTAACACTATAAATAAGGCTCTGCATGGCTTGGCAATGGGTACCAAGTCCTAATTGTGGACACATGGGTGTGGGTTTGCAGAGAAGACTTTCCGTGGAGGAAAAAATTCATGCTTACACAGAAGGCTTGAATGAAACTGAGATGGGAGAGGAATTTATTCTGTCTGCCTCCAGTGGCGAGAGCAATTTGGACCAAAATCAGCAGGTCAATAAAGGCAGAAGAGAATAAGTCTTGGTAGGGTGTTTGGCCAGGCATTTTGGCAGAACCTTTATTTTGATTTTCCTGGTGTCCAAAGATAAAGCATGCGCCTGTGTTTCCTCTCAGATTGTGAACTCATACAGGTCACAGTCAGTGTGTGTGTTCAAACCATGGCCTCACTGTAGCTGATGAGACTGTTCTGTGAAGTTTTTGTAAAACACTGCCTTGATGTAGATCAGTTTGTGCTTGGTTTTGTTCTTCTGGCCTCTTAAACCTCAGTGCTTTAGTGGGCAGCCGTGTTTCTTTGTCAGTCAAGCCTATGTTATAGCACAGATCAAAATGTACCTCACTGATTCAGGGGACACCTGTGTGGGCTGCTCACTGGGGTGCTGAAGGGGTGACTCCAAGGTGAGAGCCTTTTCTCAGGACCGTGGTGAGGTTGGGTTTGTTGTGATGGACATGGCCTTCAGAGGGATTTCACAGCTGTTTGTGCCCATTTGGTGGTCTGGGCTCCTTGCTAGCCAGCTGTGCTAGCCTGCTGTCTCTTCCAAGGTACCTGAAGACCTGGACTTTGGGTTAGAAATGTAGTTCTCCCAATGCAGAGATTTTTTGGTGCAGTCTCCCAGGTAACACACACAGTTGTAGCACATCTATCTGTTAGAAGCAAAGTGCTCCGAGGTGACATCACAGGCTGAGATAAAGCAGCACCTGCCTGGGAAAGGACTGACCAGGGCTGTCCATGGCTGTCCTGGCTGAGCAGTGCCTTTTCCAGCTTCATCTCTGGGCTTTGTCTCTGCTCACACAGGTCCCACTGAGGCCACATTGTCAGAGGATAACACTGGCCTGGAGATGTGATGTTACAGAGAAATCACTTTGTGGCTCATGGCTATGGGCAGAGCAGATGAGCTCTGTGACATCCATGGAGGGGCTCAAGACAAAGTCTGGCCAAGGTGTTTTTACAAAACAGCAGCTCCAGAAAAGCAAGTCCTGTGCTGCTCTGCTGGTGCCAGCCCCCAGGAGGCTGGCTGGCTTGTCACCCAGCTCAGAATCACTCCACGCTGCAGTTTGGGGCCAGCCTGCTGCTCAGCTGGGAAGGAGCCTCACAGTCCTGCCCACACCCTCCTTTGAGAACAGACCCCTGCTCCTGGTGCAGCTGCAAGGAACAGACACAGTCTTGAGAAGACCACAAACAACACGACTGAACCTGCCAGAGTGCCAGCCCTGATCCTGTCCTTCTGGGACCTTGGGACAGTCAAAGGGCCCCCCAGGGCAGCTCCTCTCCCCCATCAGGCTCACACAATACCTGGGACATGATGTGGAAAGGCAGTCTCACAGCCTGCTCCAGTCCTGCCTTTCAAAGGTGGCTGGGTCCAAAACAAGGCCAGCAGCTGGACTCGATCCTTGTGAATCCCTTCCAACTCTGGGTATTCTGATTGCAGGACCACTTTCTGCAGTCAGTGTGTGAGCAGGGGCAGGTCAGCAGGTTCCTCTGGTACTCACCACAGCCATGCACTGACCTGTGCTTCACCTTTGCTCAGCTGCTCTTTGATGGGCAACTAAACTGCTGCTGTTGCCAACAGGAGCCCCCTCCCCACTCCCAACTTGTTGCCAGCTGTGCCCATCCTGTGCACTGCTGAGGTGCACTCCCATTCCCCAAACCCCAGCTCTGAGCCATGGAGGGCAGGAAGGAGCTGCTGGTGGCAGGAGGGGCAGTGACTTGCTGCTCTTTGTCTTTCCTTCCAACACTAGATCACGTCAGCCGTGGCTTTGCCTGCCTGTCCCAGTCCTGAACCCTGTGAGGAGGGCACTTCCCCCACTCCATGGGACACGTGCCTCATGCTGCTCAGCCCCTGTGCTGCTAAAGCCAATTCCCCAAGGAGAGGATGGTGCTGGGGGTGCTCTGGCTGTACCCAGTGGGAGGATGCTCTGAAGGAGGTGAATAAAATCCCATCCCACCCTGATTGTCTGCTGAGCACTGGCCTCAAAGTGTCCTGGCAGGCTGAAGCAGATGGCTGAATCTGCCTGTTCCTGGGGTGGAGAGAACATCTGAACATGTCTTTTCTGTGCATCACCAGGCCAGGCAAGGCCCAAGCTGTCCTCTGAGCTTTCTACAGCTCTGAGATCAGCTCCTAGAGAGGAGGGTGACTCATGACTGCAAGTCACAGGCAGTGCTCAAAGCTTGGGCCACCAAAGGCAGCTGTGACTGATGCCAGGTCTTGTCTGCACCACTGACCCAGCCCTACTGCACAGGACATTTCTGGAAGCCAACATTAGTGAATGGGACTTAGTGCTAGCATGGAAGTGGGGAGTATTTCTAATGGGAAAAGTTCACAAGCAAATTCACTGGGATAGGTCTGCCATGTGTCTCATCATCCCAGGAGGATTTCACATTGTGGGGTACCCCAGGAGGCAGCAGGGCTGCTGAAAGAAAGGCTGTCTCCCAGCTGGTGGTCACACAGGATGACCAGTGTGCATGGCTGCTCCCTGGCTGGCCCTTCTCACCATCCAAGCTGGTGCAGGCAGGCAACAAGGATGCTGGGGGGGTTGGGACCAAGATTGTCTCTCCAGTGCTGCAGCCACCACTCTTTGTATGATAAATGTTCCTCTGAAGAGTTAGCAGAGCAGAGCAGTTCCCTTGAAAAATAAGAATATTCATGACAATTTAATTCCCATACAGCACTCAAAGCTCAGGTCTCCAGACATGCAGAAAAGGAAGAGGACAGTTATGCAGCTGGTGTCAGACAGCTTCAAGGGAAGAAGCAGCTAAGTGGGGGTTTGGGTGATGCCAGGGGCTCCTCCCCTGTTTTTAAGGGCTGTTGGTTGTAAGGGAAAGGTGCAAGCCCTAAGCTGGCATCTGCCAAGCTACGAACTGCAGCACTGCCTCAGAGGCTGCTTCCCTCTTGTGCAGGCACGTTCAGCATTATCCTCTGTCCACTTTGTTTCTTCAGATGGTTTGCAACAGGTTTTGGAACTTCACAGAGATATTTGAGAGTCAAGTCATGCATCCTCCTGCATGAGGAGGTCCAGATTAGGGTGAATATTTGGTGGCTGAAATAACTGCTTCAAATGTTGAGTGTATGCTGCTCCTGGGAATGGCTGGTACTTGCACTGGTCTGTCCTCACATCTTTTGACAGCATACCCTGAACAGACAGGGCTGGATAGAATTTTCCTCATTGCCCTGTAGCTTAAAAATGGGCCAGACTTAAGGGTGTTTGTAAGCTCAGCATGGCCCACAATGAACTCCATGACCTGCCCATGGAATTGTTCAGCTCTCACCCCAGAGCAGAGAGTGACACTGCTGGGTCACGGCCTTTCTACCCATCAGCACAAAAACCAAATTGGAGACCTTTCCTCCTCACACAAAATTATCATTACACGGTCCCAGATCCCCTCTGTGACAGTCTATCCACAGGGCAGGAGGCAAAGCAGAGGCTGTGAGGTGGAGCAGGGACCAGCTGCAGTGGGGTGGGATCTCCCAGACCGTGCCCTGCTCACTGGAAGGCAGTGGGATCTGGGAAATCTGAGTTCCCAAGTGCTGCAGGAGCCAAGCAGCAGGAGAGATATGGCAGTGAAACCCACACGTTTTCATCACTTCTTGCATCAGGGCAGATGACAAATCTTACACCCACCACATGGGAAATCATCCCCACCTTGCAAGCTATGCTCCAAGGGGATTTGTACCCTCTCCTTTTTCTCCTCAGCAGCTGGCTGCTCCACGAGGCTGGTGAGTTGTTTGTTTGCTAGGAAGGGCTGTGAAATAAGCAGAAGCAGCAGGGAATGCAGGCCCTGAATGCACAGACTGTTGGAATCCCCCTTGCCCATGTGGATGTGGTGTATAACTTGGTCTGGCTGTGTCGGAAGTCGTAGTGAAATGGTGCAAATAATTTGGCACACGTGGGAGCTGTGAAGGGAAGTGATGGAGGATCCTCACTGGGAATATTTTGCAGCTCGATGGGGCACTGCTGTGTCCTTGGCAGGGTGGCATAAGTGACTCGAGAAGGCTTTGCAGTCTCTGATTCCTGTTAATAATGTGATGTTGTATGTAAATTGCCTCAGCTGAAGGCAGGATGCTCTAATGCCTGGGACACTGGACCAGGACTAGGAGAGTAGAGAACCATTCCTGGTTTTTATTCTTGGACAGTCTCTGACCTCCCTTAGCTCATCTATTCTGTAAAGATCCATCTCTTCCTCAGGGAAAGTGCCAAGCTCTGCACAATTCTTCAGTATTGTGAGCACAGAGAAGGTTCTACCCCAAGAAACGGGGGTACAGCTCACCCTGTGTCAGGTACCAGCCAGGAGCTGGTTACCTTCAACCTGCCTGCACAGCCCAGGAGGGCAGATGGGCATTCCCAAAGCATGGACTGCCTCATTTGGTTCTGAGGGCCCCCGAGGGCCAAAGGGGGTGCAGATAACTGGGTGCAATGTAGGTACCCAGAGTGTGAGGGTCTAAATCCATGTGCACAGGCAGAACCAGCACCGACTGGGGGTGATGCTGTGGGGCAGAGGAGACTCCCCTGGCAGCAAGGTTTGCCAGCCACCAGCTTCACCCTGGCTTAAGACAAACAGCACACACACAGACTTTACCACATACTGAAGGCTACATATTTCCCTCCCAGCAAGAATCTATCTTTGGTGTCCAAAGAAGCGCTGGAATTTGGCAGGAGATCATTGTCCCACATGAGGCCTTCACTAAACATTTGCTCTGAATGTGAAACATGGTTTGAAGAGAGGACATGGAAAAGTCACAGGCAATGGCATCTCAGGGAGCCTCATGCTTTGGGGACTGCTCTGGAAGGGATTATTTTTCAACTCCATCCCACATCCCAGGAAAGCTGTGCTGTAGACATGAGCTGTTGGCAGCGCTCAGCAGGTTGCTCCCACTGACAAAAATGCCGTTCTTGCCTTTCTTTTCCTTCCAGCCTCAGCTGGTTTGGGGCAGCTCAGGAGAAGCAGCCTGGGGCCGTGCTGGTGGGCAGGGAAGGGTGCAGTTATGTTGTGACTGAGGTGCCTGTGGCAAGCAGGAAAGCATGGAACTGAGTTTTGTGTTTTGCCTTGTGGTAAGGGTGTCCTCTTGCAGACAATTTTACAAAACCAAAGGTGTAGAATATGATACTAACTCAAAGTTAGGCATGGTTACCTGGGTGATGGGATGAGCTAAATTGTTCACAAGGCTGGTCCAGCAGCAGCAGGGATCAGTGCCAGTCCTCTGTGGCACACACAGACCCCACACACTTTGTCCCTGTATTAGCACCTCAGTACCATCCTGCCCCTTTCCCTGACAGTCTCTCTCTCACAGTTTTACAGCTGCGGCTCCAGCAGAGAAGGACCCGTGAGCAGCTGGCAGACCAAGGCATCATGCCACGTGAGTATCTGCTTCTGCCTTTCTCATCCTGGCTCAGGGGGCTGTGCTCATCCTGGGCACTGCTGGGGCACTGTCTGGCACCAGCTGCCTGCTCAGACCCACACAGCTCGGAGCAAAGGGCTACAAGGGGGACTTTGCTTCCTGCCCTGCAGAAATCGGATGATCCCTGGTGCTGTACAGGGAATTTGTCACACAAACCATAATGCCCCTGCTCAAACTTAAGCCAGGAGAGATTCTTACCTTACACCATCCAAAATTTCAGCTGCAGAGCTCCCCATTCCAGAGGTCACTGTAGCAGGACAAGCATATCCAGCTCAAGCAGAGGACTCACACAGCTGTTCACACAGGCAAGGGCAGAGAATCTCCTGTCCTCCTGTAGAAGCCTCTGTGACAGGACAAGGAAGAGGATGAGAGGGCTCATTCCAGGAGGCTGGAGAGGAAGGCAGCTCTGGGGAACTGTCACGGCCCTGGTGCAGACAGGCAGTCCCTGGAGGATTGAGACATACCCAGATCCTGATCCCACAAGGCAGGGCTGTCAGTGCACACCTGAGGCCAGCGAACCCCCACAGGGGCTGCTTGCTGCAGAGTGACAAATGTGCTCCCTCTCTGACCCCACCCACCCCTGCTCACCCGGCATTCGAGCCTGAAGGATGAGCTCCAGGACAGCATTACCATGAAATCGTTCTGCAGCAGAAAGTCAGTTGCTAGAGCCCAAAAAGTCAGTGAATGAAAACGATCCCCTTCTGCACCTGCAGGTGCATCATGAAACCTGTAGCAGCACTGGAGAAAGGATGTTGGGATCTCAGCCCTGCTCAGTGGAATACTCCATCCTGACCTAGCTCAGGCTCCATGTGCAAATCTGTGGTTACCTGGGACCCAGGTAGAGGATTATCCTTTCTGTCTCATCAAGGACCCCTTGGGTTCACTGCTAAGGTCACAATTTTCCAGAGGCTGTGTCACTTCTGTCTCTTCTGGTTGCCCCTGAAGACTGTGATGGAGCTCTTGCCTGAGCAGCAGAACACCACCTCTGTAAGAGCATGGCTCTAGCACTGCTTGCTGCATCCTGTCTGCTCCCTGGCCCTCCTGGAGGATTGGGCCAAGCCACAGATGCCTCCTCAGGACATTCTTTTCAGCATCAAGCATTAGGAAAACTTGAGCAGGATGACAAAAATCATGACTGCCAAAATGATCAGTGGGATTTTAAGACTGATAAATACATACTCTTTCCATTTTTCACCTGTTTGTTTATTTCTTTAAACATTCAGATTTTATGCTGCCTGCACTCTGATCACAAGACTCCGGGAGCTGAAGCTTTAAACAAAATACTGTGGTATTTGTTAGAATCATGCAAAAACTAGGAACCCAGTCATTGGCCAAAAATACATCTAACATCTCCCAAATTGCAAAGTCCAGTCAGTAAAGGTGGGGACACTGGGACAAGGTGCAGGACACCCCACTGCACACACACGGGGCAGCAGTGCCCCCTGAGAGGTTTGTACACCTGGGGCTGCTCTGCACTGACCCACATGGCACCCAACATCTCAGCCCTTACACACTGCAAAGTATTCAGCCAAATTTATTTGGTGGCAACTGAAGGGTATTTTCCTGATAGTTACAGCTTCTTTGCACTCCCAGCTTCTAGGCTGACATTTTGTCAGTCTGGTTTCTGTCCAACAAGACCATTTTGGGAAACTTGAGCACGGTTCACTCACTGAAAGTAATAGAAGAAAAGGCACTTATGCCATTATAAAAACAAACATGCAGAATTTAACTGCTGAATTTGACATCAGGAGGAAGTGTCAGATGTTAGCATTTAATACATGGGAGCCCCAGCCAGCTTCCCCATGGCTTGGGCATGTGCAGGCACTCCTTATGAAAAACAAGGCTTTATTAACCGTGTCTTCCCATGCCATGTTGGTTCTGAGGACCAGCAGGTGAGTGCCCCTGACTGTGATGGACTGCAGAAATACCTGTGCTTGGAGGCCCTCCTGCTACACACAGCCACCACCACCTCCTCCTCTCACTGACACCTTAAAACAACTGCCCCAAGGTTGTCAACACCACACACAGCACCTCTGCCCTGGTGCCTCCAGGCCCTCCCCCTTTTCATGCTGAAATGTCATCCCTTGACAAGTCCTCTGAACTAGCAGTGCTAGAAATGTCTGTACCTGTTCTGCAGACCAATACAAGCTGCAGCACCCACATAATTCCTCCAGAAATTTCGGTAAATTACTAAACTCCGCAGCACTTTCCTCTTGAACAGCATGGCACTTGGTCAGTGCCTGCAGCACGCTGCCAATGTCAGGACTTCACCTGAGCAGGGCTGGGAAACTCATCTCTCTTGCTGACTTCATTTTCTCATGTGCACTATTTGATTTTGCTTCTGATTAAACCAGCTGTCACCAGTGCTGGTGGCTGCTCACTGGAGCATGGCACAGCAACACCAGCTTGTCTGTCTGTCTGCTTTCCAAATGTCAGGAGTAGGAATGTGCCTTCTGTGTTTTTCTGTGATTCATTGGATGTTCCAGGGGTTCCCTGGATATTGACTACCAAAAGTCAATTCAGAGGATCCCCAAACCTTTCCTGTTTCTCCCCAGTCTTCTTTTCATCCTCCCCTAGACAGATGGAGGATAATAAGGCCTGCATGAAAATAGTTTCTGTCTTTATTGGATCCCATTCAGAAGATGGAAAGAGAATTTCTGTTGCCAAACAAAGAGTTGCAGCAGACTGTTTTTGTGGGTCAGGACACCTTCCCCTTCCTTGTCCCAACGGGAACAGTTAGTTTTGTCTGCTTACACAGACAGAAAAGAATTTTTGTAGGGTGTGAGAAGTATTAACCCCTTCACCATGCAAATTCAGCCTCCATTTCTACTGAACCACAGTAAACAAGGAAATGTGTAAGGTCCTTCATGACTCTGATACAGACTGCTTCATGGGACTGGTGTTCACCCATCCAAGAGCCATGGATTACTGGCCTTTTTTTGGGAGCACCTCTGGGTTAATCCTCCTTGGAGTCAGGAGGTGCTGAGGACATGGTCTGCTGCTTGCCCCCGTGCAGGGAGGTCCCACATAACACAGCTCCTTCTGAGCAGGGGACAGGACAAATGTCCAGTCATGGTCAGTGACAGGAGAGGGATAAAGGAATATTTTGCAATGCCCTTGCTGGAGGCTGTACCACAGACCCCAAGAGCTGAGGCAGGCATTAATTTTGCTGTTGACCTCAAGCCTTAAACACCTACAGGTTTTACTCTCAGGTGAGGTCCCTCACAGGTGTTTGCTCTTCCCAGACCTGTCTTCTGGAGCTGTGGTGCCTTCCATGACCTGCAGGGAACAGGACAGGGAAAAGCTGCATCTGCTGCCTGAGGTGTCCCACAGAGCACTGTGTTTCAAAGCCTGCACCCCTCCCTGCCCACGTGCCTCCTGCTCTCCCCATGCTCTCCATCCCCCCTGCCCTCTTGCCATGGACTGGCTGAGAGCATGGGATTTCCCAGAGCTTTCCTGAGTTATTTTTAGTCAGCACAATAAAGAGAACAGCTAGTTTGTGTTGCTATTTTTATAGCACTCATTAAAATGCTGTTGCTGAATATCCTGGTAGCTGCTTGCTTCCACTCCTGTGCTGACTGCTCCTCTTTCTTTCCTGTTGCAGCACTGAAAAGCCCACCTGCATTCCATGAACAGCGAAAAAGTCTGGAGCGAGCCAAGGTAACTCCTGCAGCCATCCCAATGAGGGAACACACGGGCTTGCTTTGCATGAGTTATGGGGTTTGAAAGCACCTTCCACCACTGTCCCCTCTTCTGGCACCCTCCATGCAGGCCAGGTGGCCAAGGATGAGGGGTAGGGTGCCTGCCCTGCTTCCAGACGTGCTGAAGCCAAGCCAGGGCTAACAAATGCTCTGGAGCACCCTTCTCCAAGCAGGGAAGGTTTAAAAAAAAGGGCAAAGGGGGCACCTGTACCCTGAGCTGTGGGGTTTTACAGCAGCCCCAGGTTTTACAAAAGGCTGTGGGCAGGACATGGTTCAGCATGGCTTTGTCAGTCCTTGCAGTGAATGTCCAAGCAGTGGAACTGCTGCTGCCACTTTGGGTCACAGCCACAGCTCCTGCACTCCTGTCAGCGAGCTCCCAGCAGGGCCAGCAGCAGCCAGGACTGAGGGAACACGCTCAGCAAGTGTGCAGGGGGAATGCAGGTGCCACCTGGAGCAAATCCCCAGGGAACTCACACTTGTCACCAGGCAGGAGCTCTGGCTTTTAGCTCGGCAGTGCAGCTTGGCCATTAGGACACAACCTCCAAGGGGGAAATGGGCCAGGCTCCCACCCACCCCACTACCAGGCTTCCCTAAACACTGCCAAAGGCAGTAGCCATTTCCAGAACACATTGAAACTCTGTGATCTGATCACTTTTTGGGAAATCACATTGGTTTTCCAATTACCCACAATCCAGCCTTGACCAAGCTGGGGGGAAGATCTCAGAAAAGGAAGCAATTCATACAGGTTTTGCTTGAACACCAGAATTTGTTCCATTAATCTGCAAAACGTGCCTGCAGTCACATGGGAGAGGAGCTTTGCAAGGAAAAATGATTGTGAAATACAGGGAAGTGCTCTTCTGAACTTAAACACACTCCAAATCACTTGCCCCAAGTCTCCCATGGTAATAAATGGCGAGCACAAGAAATACAGTATGACTCTGAAAAATTAGTATGCTTACAAAATTTCAAGCAATCCAAAGTATCCTTGAAGTGTCATATATTTTACAGTTAAAGTATACATTTGTGTCTCTTTGTCTTTCTCTTCAAAAGCTTTCACTGGCTAGTTGCCTGGGGAAAGGGGAAGGATGTTCTGGTCTATCCCAGAAAGTCTTTAGAAAGTGCTAATGAAGACACTGAGCACAGCCCATAACAAACATTACTCCCTTGCAAAGCTGCTCTGCTCAGACCTGGGACTGGGAGGATCAGCAGCTTTTTCCAGACAGTTACCCAAAGGCATTTGTTGTTTAGCTGATATCCTCCCAAGTTGATGTGGTACAAACAGAAAGCAGATAACTCTCCATGTGTTCTGAAAGCTCTTCTGCTTCAGCTGGTGTTAAAAAAGCTCACATCTGAAGTCTTCATCATTTGCACCCCTGAGACACAAATGCAGCTTTTTAACAGCCAGGGTCCAAAGGAACTGAAGTTACAGCAGAAACACAGCTGTAGGACAGCAGCTGGAGCTGAGCCCAAATCAGGACCTGATCTAAGAATTAGCTGGAAATGCAGTACATGAGTTTAAATGCACTCAGGTGCAGACACCAGCTTGCTTTGACCTGGCACAGGAACCAGGCAAACATGCACACAGTCCAAGCACGGGATTGTGTTGGTGGAAATAAGCTGGGAAAAATATGGGGGAAGGGTAAGGCGTTGTAAAGACTTCAGTAAATAAAATGTCTATTATTTGTTTAAACATGTCACTGGCTATGTTAGAGGCTGGCATCAGGCCAGCACAGCAGACTTTGAAGTCCTCTAATAGATTGCTGGAGTGGAGGACAGAGAGCAGGCTGGCTTTCCTGGGGCCGTCTGGCTCAGCCCCTCAGCATGCAGGGCTGGCTGTTGTGCGTCTGCCCCAGAGCAGAACAGCCCCACTGGGCTGGGCCTGACTGGTGTGTGAGCTCTGACAGACACCCCAGTGCCAGTGACCTGCTCTGGTGCTCTCTGACCTGTGCTGTGAGCACGTGGCCCCTGATTCCCAGCCCAAGCTGCTCTGCTGAAGTTTGAGCCCCCACTGTGTGATGCCCAGAACTGCATCTCTTTGTTCCTGCAGCACTTTTAAAAGCTGTTTCACATCCTGTGTCCCAATAGCTGTCTCACCTCTGGACTGACCAGCCTCCCCTCCCCTCAGCCCTCCTCACTGACCCCATCTCTGACTCAGTGGTGATGTCTGTAGCTGCTGCCCAGACCCTTCCAGGGACCCTTTCAGATGCAGGGCACAGAACAGGGCCCAGCTGACACCCTGGGCTGTCTCCTTTGCTGGTTTGGGGTTGTGGGTCAGCTGCTGATCACTGGATTCTCCAGAGCCTTTTATACTTTTCCTATGCATGGAATAACTAATTTGTGCCCAAGGCCCTGTCCAGTGACCACTGCAGGAGCATCTCTGGTGCTCTGAGCCTTCATCCACTGCAGTGCTTTATCAGCTGGCTCAGCTGTGGCCAGCTGTGACCTGAACACAGTCCTTCCCAAATGTCCTTCTTGAAACTGCAGCACATGTATTTCAGATCATCAATTGTTCCAAATCATGGTGCACTGTAATCTGTTGGCCTTGAATGATTCAGAATTAAGGAGTGTATCTTCTATTATTCAAGGCATTAATTAATATATTGGCTTGCAGGAAAAATTGCTTTGTAACAGGGTTTGATAAATTCTTCTGTTTAGACTTTGAGGCATTTCCAATTCCCCTGGTGATCCACAGCTATGCTCCTTTTTTATATTAGTCTTATCCAGACCAAATTTCTCTGGCTTGCATGTGAGAAAGCCATGTGAGATAATGTCAAAACATGCTCCAAGTCAAGCTGCATGACATTCATTGTTTATTCCTGTAACAGAAAACTGTCATTTCTCCATAGAAGGAATTTCAGTTGGTGTGATGTGCCTTGTTCTTGATAAATCCATCCTGGCTCTTGCTTGCCTCCTTGCTATCTTCAAAATTCATTTATATAGATTGTTTGATTACTTGGTCCAATATCTTGCTATCAGCTTAATAATTTCCTAGTTTCTTCTTCCTATCTCTTTTAAAGCCAGAAATTATTCTCTCCTTTGCTACAGTTGCTATTACTCTAGCCTCGTGTGTCTCAAACTGTTTGGGAACATTTAACTCCTCTGAGTACCCTCTAACCCATTCTCCAACCTGACAACTGGAGCTTCTTCTCTTTTGTTGCTGAAGGTTCTTGGCTGAGCCACCTGTTTGATAAAGAGCCATTTATCTTTTTAGTGAGGATAGTTTTTAAAAGGCATTAAATCCTGTAGCCATCTCAGCAGTATGCACAATTATTTCTCCTGTTTATGGAACGCAGACAGCACTTTCCATTGCCTGATCCTGGCTGCAGAAGTCCTTATAAGATCTTTTTCTTATGATCCTGTACATTTTGTACTGTGGATTTCCTATTTTGCTCCAGCTGCTTCTATACTATTCCTTTATATTTATCCTTAAGATTTTAAGCTCTTTGAACTATGTACAATTTTTGAACTATTTCTTCTTACAGCTCAGCTTAGCTAAGTCTAAGTTGAGCTCTAGCTTTTCTTCACCAGGGGATAAGCTTTTATTTGTATTCTTGAGGCCATCTGCCCTTCAAGGCTGACTTTCTGGCCCTTATGGATGGTGTTACTGTACCTCTGTGTGCCTCTCTGCTCCTAAAGCTGTGAGGGAGGTGGCCCAAGGCTCCAGGACCGTGTCCATCACAGGTTCAGCTGCAGTGACTGCAAAGTAGATTTTCACAACCCCAGATCATAGCTCAGATGAGGAACCACTGAGCACAGCGCCTGCAAGGCTGCAGGAAGGTTAAGCCTCATGGCTGACCTGGGTACAGTCAGTGGCTTTATGACTTGCTCCACCTGATCTCTCACTCCAAAATGTTGGGATTGCCACAGAAGCCACTGCCACCAGGACACTCTGGAGCTGCCCGGGTGCAGCTCTCAGAGGTGACAAGCTGTGCAAGCCCACCACTCCTAGGGAGCAGGTCTCACCCTTCCTGTGAGTTCTCATAATGTTTTAGGCACGAGAAGACCACCAGTGATTGCAAAGCAGTGGGTACAGCAAACAGTCAGCAGCACGTTGTTCCCTTTCTGAAGAACTTCTGCCTAAGAACAAGCCAGTATTTAGGTGATGAAAAATGTCATTTAGGAGCTCACTCAACCCAGCTTGTAACAAATCCAAAAGAATGGTGGAATGGCACAGGGGCAGGTGCTCTCAGTACCTTATTGCTGCTCTATAGCCAGGTAACTTTGCCTTTGTGTTCTGCAGACTGAAGATTATCTCAAGCACAAGATCAGAAGCAGGCCTGAGCGCTCAGACCTGGTCAATATGCACATTCTACAAGGTAAGACTGCCCAAGCTTCTCCCACATACTCCTTGTGTCTCCTGCCCTGGGACTCGTGTTTCTCCTGCCCCTCTTGTGTTCCATCACCATTACTTTGTCCCTGCTGCTCATGGTGGGGCAGACACAAATGGGACACATCGTATGAAATTCTGTCCAGATCGGATGTTCAGGAAGCAGGACCTGCTTTTATTCCCTGACAGTCACAGTCCCAAGGCCATCCAGTCTTTCTCCCATCTCTGGCAGGGAGCAGAGTAAGATTCTCTAGGGAGCAGTGGGGTACAGAACAGCTGTGAGAGAGAACTCTGTTAGACACTGGTGCCAGGGTCTGATCATGAGGAGCAAACCCAGAGCATTTGTTGTTCAGGGCACTGAAATCCCTGCAGCAGGTCATTGTAACACCTTCCCACAGCTGGACATCTTTTGTGCTGCTATAATTCTGGATATTCTATGTGGCAGCCCGTGCAGTCAGAAACCCAAGCAGAGCTGTATGGACAGCCCTGCTATCAGTCCGTGAGCCACAGCAGCTCTCTCCTCTCCCATCCTGGTGTTCCCTCTCAGCCAGAGAGCTGGCAGGGCTGTATCCCATCACAGACAGCAGAACACCACAGTGTCCTTCGTTATCTCCAGAGATAACAAGATCCTTAGAGACAGAGAGGATGTGCAGCCTCCCTCCCTCCTTGAGTCCTGTCACTTGCCTGGAAGAAGCAGATCCCTGTCTGGCAGCTGTGAATGCTGCCCTCTGCTCTCAGCATGGATGCAATCTCTATTTCTTTTTCCCTCTGGCAGGCAGGAGGGCTGAGCCAGCGTCGTGTGCTGGATCAGTGGTGCTGCCTTGCTTTTCCCTCGGGTTTCCATCCCTAAAATAAGCTAGCACCACTGCTTGTTTAAGAGATGGAGAGTGTCTTTCCCTTAGGTTAAATAATAGAAGCAAGGTGGACTGGAGGTGGGAGGCTGTTACCAGGCATGGAGGCAGCTGCAGTCCCTGGGCATGGACAGGGACAGGCAGAGCCAGCCTGGGGAGAGGCTGCAGAGAGCAGAGAGTGCCTGGCTGTGCACTGAGCACGATGCATGTGCTGCCCCACACTCCCCTTACCTGCAGCCTCTACTCACACTTGTCCATCCTGCTCTGCATTTCGTGGAGCTGTGTCTTGGCATATCATGGACTTACAAACCCATTTTGTTCATAACAGGACCTAGAGGTGATTGAAACTGGCCAGGTGAGACAGTTTGCATCATCCAAATTGTTTACAGACACCCCTTCTGTTACTGTTCACCTCAAGGAGCTCATTTGTGTTCACTTTCTCTATAATCTGAGGCCAGGAATGGCCCCAGACCAGCTCTCCTGACCTCCTGCAGAGAATTTTCCATGGTATCAAGCCCTGTAGCTTGTGTTGCCTTCAGTGTCTCTTCCAGAGAGTGTCCAGGCTTTGAAGATAGAACAACCAACACACAGCTGTTCTTACTTTAGACTCTCAAGGGTTTAGAAATGGTCTGGTTTAGAATTCCAGTCCCTCACTACTCACACCTGTGCCAAGAGAGGAGACAGATAGCTTTGTTCAGGAAATCTTTCTGTTTGAGTTGCTATTCTTCTGTCACCCCTCAATAACTGGGATGTTCTCAGCTGGCTTTGGTAGGGCTGTAGCTTCCAGATCTACCTTTGCTTTGCTCCTCTCCAGCTCATTCTTCCCTGAAGGCCTGGGGAACTGTAGTCATGTCACCTCCAAAAGTCTACAGCCCAAGACTCAGCATTTTTAATTCCGGTGTAAGCCATTTACTCCAGTTGTCAAGCACTGCAATGGTCCTATTCTCCAGCTGTTTCCCAGAAGTAGGGATCCACCTGCACTAGCCCACAAGGAGCCAGTGTGCTCCTGGCAGGCAGGAGCTGGAGACCCCTTCGGCCCTTGTTGGTGGCAGTTTGCTAATGAAGGTCACTCCTGGGCCTTGCAGAGGGTGCTCCAGCTGCAGGCTGGGTTTGCAAGCCCAGGCTGGTAGACAAAAGCTCTTGTTTGGGACTGGAGAAGCTGGGCCTGAGGTTTAGAGAAGGGCCCATGCCCCAAACCCCAGCAACCCCACTCAGTCTAGCAGAGCAGATCCTGCCGTGCTGAGCCCCGCTCAGGTGTTGGCCACAGCCCCCAGAGGCTGAGCTGAAGGGCAGCACGTTCTCACTGAGTGCTGTGCCCACAGGAACCCCTGCTCCTGATGCTTCTGTTTGGCCTTTTAGACTCGGCTGCAGAGGGGTCCATCCAGTCTACTCAAATGAAGCTGAAAAGAGCCCGACTGGCAGACGACCTCAACGAAAAGATTGCGCTCAGGCCGGGTCCTTTGGAGCTGGTGGAGAAGAACATTATCCCTGTTGACTCGGCTGTGAAAGAGGCCATAAAAGGTAGTGACAGCAACGTGTTTGTTGTGTGTGTGCGTGGAGTGGGGCAGGGGCTGCCGGGGGGACGAGGATGTACCACAGTCACAGCAGGAAGGGACCAACCTGGATGTAAGAGCTGCAGTTACTGCTTAAATTTCATTATTTTCACAGTGACCAGCCCAGTCCAGCACAGCCTGTGAGCACAGCGCTCTCCTCTCAGAGCAGTGGCACTGGAACATGCACAATTGCCCAGCCACGTTCCCTCAGAACCTCCCTTCTTACACCCCTTCCCTCCCCAAGGCTCTGAGCACAGAAGGGATACTGTTTGGAACAGAAACTCTTTCCTTCAGCATGGGGGAGAACCTGAGAGAACCACACCTGAGCACAGGTGTGGTTGTGAGACCAGCCCAGATTCTTCCAGTTGAGCCCTGCCAAGCTCTCACATCCCAGTAAAGGGGGGTGAAGTGGTCCCAGTCCTGCAAATCTGTGGTTCTTTTTTTTACCACTGGTGCTAGTGGTATGCAGGACCCAGCAGAGCCAGGATGCTGCATCCTTGGCGTGTGGAGCATCCTCGGGGTGCTAAATTGCTGGAGAATATGAGCAGGGTCCTGCACCCCCGAAGAGGGCACACTCCTCCCAACCAGGACCCAGCACTTGCCTTGTGCCTAAGCTTGGTTTTCCTCCATCACTTCCCCCCACCAGAGGAGGGAGGAAGAATCACCCACAATTACTTCCCCCACGCTGCTGCAGGAAAGCTGGAGTGGGAGCCAACACAGAGCAGAAAGGTGACTCAAATTTCACCAGGGCCCAGTGCCAGGACAGGGAGGTCTGAAAGCAGAGAAAGGAGCAGGAAAACCAGCAGGGTCCTGCAGTGACAGGACAGTAACCCGTATTTTTGGAGCCTGGGGCCATCTCCACATGTCCAAACCAGTGCTCAGGTCTCCAGTGAGGCTCTGAGAGCTGCTCTGCCCTTGGAAGCTGCTTGTTCTGTTGCTACAGTTCCTCAATTCATGGGATAGTTTCCACTGGCATAATCCCATTTGAAGGGTCTGTTCTGGAGTTCAGAGCAAGCTGGGCACAATGGCAGGGCTTTGGGACAGAAAGGGTCTTGGAGTGACAGGAGAAATGCCAAAAATGAGAGTTGAAGCAGGAAGCACTTTGACTTTCACTTCATCTCAGAAACCATCTTAAAACACATGAAATATTCCAGGCTCAGATACTGCTCTGTCCTGCCCCACAACTGTTCCTGCTTTTGGTTTGGGGGCTGTGAAATGCAGGCTGTGTATGTACAGCGGCTTCTAAAGCCTGGCCCTGGAGCTGCTCCACTCCCAGCGTGTTGCAGCTCTCCTCTTTGAAGGTGAAATGTTCCAGGACTCTGCCTGAAGAGGAATTTTTAAGGACAGTTAAAGTAAAATCTCCCCAGCCATTTACTGAAGAAGAGAAGAGAGGAAAAAGAAAAGTTTCAAAAAATCCCCCCTATATAAACATTTGAGGCAGTTTGAGCATGACTTTATCCCCTGGAGCTGAGGTTTGGAGGCTGGGCAAATGAGCTTGAATCTTGAACAGAGCATCTCTCCAGCTGCCTTGTCAGGAGCTTGTGGTAAACAGAGATTTACAGCACTAAACTGTTAAAACCAAAAAGACTGGCTTAAAAATGATTTGTTCAGTTTTAAATTTCTCCCTTTCACAATGCTCTTCTATCACATTTCTGGGGAAAAAACATGTCCTTGTAAGCCAGTTTCATCCCATTTAGGGTGAAACACACAGCACATTAGGGTCCAACGTGAGGTTGCTTGGTACCATAGGATGCCATGAGAAGAAGGTGGTGCAGCTGCAGCAGGAATACTGCCCCAGCCCTCAGGTTTCTGCAGAAGAAAGACCCAAGCTGAAGGATCCTCAAGCTCATTTTTGGACTCAGAGGCACCTTGTGGTACTCATGGTTTGGGACAAAGGGCTGAACACAGAGCAGAGATGAACACTGGCACTTCTGAACGTTAAGCCTTTTGTTTTTGCAATACCAGAAAGATGACAGGGTTTAAAATCATTTTACTTTAACCTTGGAATCTCAACTGTTTATACAGTGGAAAGTTCAGCTGACGTGTTCCTCTAATCACCTCCGGCAGGGTGAGCAGAAAGTGCCAGACCCCAACCGAAAGCCCAAACGTCCCAGTGACAGGAGGCCACCAGTGCCCTGCATAGCTGAGCAGTGATATAAGAAACCTTTTTTACCAGGTCCTTGTCATCACTTTATCCAATGTGCTCAAGAGGACAATACCCAGTGCATTAGAAACAGCCCGGAGCAAACACCATCCTGCCTGAGATTACAGCAGGGACACGGGATCAAGAAACAATACACTCAGGCTGGGCTGGGTGAGAGCAGGACAGATAAGGGAAGCATTCCCCATCGGCACAGGCCTGTGGTATCAAGCAGCAGGATGCAGCACATTCCTGTCATGCTCTGGGCTGTCGCTGTGTCCTGAAGGTCCCCTGTGCTCCCAGCTTTGGCACCATTTCTCAACACACTCTTCCCTGCCAGCCCAGCAGGAGCCCTGCAGAGCCACAAGTTCCCCTTGCCTGGAGTCATCTTTCCCAAGAGGGGATGTCCACGCTGGCCTGCGGGCAGAGGAAGCAGCTCCCATGCAGCCCAAGTGGACCATGCAATGCTGCAGCTCCTCAGGGACCTGTTTGGGTGCTGCCTCTGATGGAGAGGGTGGGGAGGGCACAGACCCTATTTCCAGGGAAATACGAAAAGAGCAAGTTGAACACAGCTGATCCCATTTCCCCAGCCCATGTCTGGGCAGCAGCTCAGGCAGGGGGCCAGGGCTCTGTCCTCGCCCACCCTGGCACCAGCAGCCGCAGGGAGGGGAGATAACCCTTATCTCTCAGATAGGGGCAGGGGTCGGAGCAGGAGGTGCGTGTCAATGAGAAGGTGCACATTGCTAGACCAGCAGCAGGGACAGGTGGAAGCTTGTCCCCAGGCCCTTCCCATTTCCCCATTTGTCACCTCACTATCAGTGTGCCAAGCTGCTTGACAAATGCCAGACATGAGCACGAGGAGATTACGAGTGTGGCCACGCTGCTCCTTCCTCTACCCCCACCTGCAGCTCTCCTGAGGCTCACATGAGACCCTTTTATTTTCTCAGCACTTTTATTTATCATCAAAACCGCGGGGTCAAGAGCCCTTGCCCATCTGAGTAGCAGATAACAGTGCAGGAGCTGTGCAGGCGGAGCAGCCTGGGGCTGTCGGGCAGGCAGTAGCAGTGGTTTGAACCACGTTCTGTGGGTGAAACCTGGGGACAGAGACAGGATGTGGGGACCTCTGTGCACCTGCAGCCACGTCTACCCTTGTTGGCTCTCGGGCCATGAGCACATGGATCACACTCTGAGCCGATTTCCACCTCAGTCCTTCTGCTGAGGACGGGTGTGGGTGTTCAGCCGGGGTGCTCAGATGAAGGAGGGCGACTCGTGCCCACTCCCCCCTCTCAGCCCAGTGGAAGGGCAGGATGGCAGAGCTCCTCCTGCACCAGTCCCAGCTGTCTGCACCAGTCCTGCTGTGCTGGCGGGCCGAGCTCCTCCATCCTCTCCTCTCTCCCTCTCCCCACGGTCCTGGCTCCTCAGATCCCTCTTCTCTCCCAGGGTACGCAGTCCATGGTCCCGGTTCCTCACTCCCCTCCTCTCTCCCTCTCCAATCCCCGCTGTCCATGGCTCCAGTCCCGCTGCTCTCCCCCAGCCGCGGGGCAGCCTGCGGGCACCCCGTGTGCCCCCACCCGCGGCCGGGGGGCTCACCCAGTCCCCCCGTCCCTCCCTGCTCTGACCATCGCCCCTCTGCCCCCGCAGGCACCCAGGGCGGCTTTCCCCGCCCGGCCGACGCCTTCGCCTTCGAGGAGGACAGCAGCAATGACGGGCTGTCCCCGGAGCGGCCCCGCAGCCGCGGCTCCCCGGGCCCCGCAGAGCCTCCCCCCGGCTCCAAGGCTCCGGAGCCGCCTCCCGCCGCCCCTGCCGGGCCCCCCCAGGTAGGGTGAGCCGTCCTGGGGCCGGGGGGGATGCGAGGGAACCGGGGAGACTCGGGGAGACATGGGGGGCACAGGGGAGGGAGCGCAGGGGGGACACGCGGGGCGGAGGAAGCGATTCCTGCCCTGTACTTGGCACTGGTGAGGCTGCAGCTCGAGTGCTGTGTCCAGTTCTGGGCCCCCCAATTTAGGAAGGATGTGGAGATGCTGGAGAAGGGCAGAGAAGGGCACCAAGGCTGCTGAGGGGTCTGGAACACAAGTCCTGTGAGGAGCAGCTGAGGGAGCTGGAGGGGCTCAGCCTGCAGAAGGCTCAGGGGGGACCTCATCCCTCTCTACAACTCCCTGACAGGAGGGGCAGCCGGGGTGGGTCGGGCTCTTCTCCCAGGAACAGCAACAGGACAAGAGGGCACAGCCTTGAGCTGTGCCAAGGGAGGTTTAGGGTGGACATCAGGAGGAATTTCCTCACAGAAGGGGTGGTTGGGCACTGGGATGGGCTGCCCAGGGAGGTGGCGGAGTCACCGTCCCTGGAGGTGTTGAACAGAAGCCTGGATGTGGCACTCAGGGCCATGGACTGGGTGACAAGGTGGCGTTGGGTCACAGGCTGGACTCGATGACCTCAAAGGTCTTTTCCAGCCTGGTTAATTCTGTGATTCTGGGTGATTCTGTGATTTCCTGCGGTTCCGCGGGGGAACGGCGCTGTGCGGGGCCGGCGCGCCCTCTGCCCGCCGATGTGGGTACTGCAGCCCCGGGGGGTGGATGGGGGGACTGG
>JACBWW010000081.1:0-64972 GCA_020086605.1 Lanius collurio | reverse complement strand
TGCACAGCTCTGCTCCAGGTGGATGAGGGTTGGAGATCACTGTTCGTGGTGGCACCTTGGCATGTTCTGAGGGGCTGGAAGCCCAGGAGCCGTCCTGGCTGCATTCTGAACTGAATCAGGCTGCAGCCTGTGACTTGGAGCAGAGAGCTCTGGACATTGGAGGCAGATGTTCAGGATGCAGGTGCAGGAATGGCAGGGATGTGGCATCCCAGTGGAGCAGCCGTGTCCCCACCAGCACGGCACACTCAGAGAGATGTGTGATGTGTTTTGGCCAAGGTAGAAGCAAGTGGTATGAAAGAAGCAGCCACACAAGGGCCCGTTCAGCTCTGCCCCAGAGTGGTCACTGANCTGGCAGAACATGAGCTGCTGCCCTAGGAGGTGATGATGTCTCTGGGTTGTGATTCCCAGCAGGATCCAGAGCCCTGGCCCTTCCAGCAGTTGTCTCCTCTCCTCTCCTCTCCTCTCCTCTCCTCTCCTCTCCTCATCCAGTCCTTCTGGCGAACCTGTTGGGCTCACCTTGGCCATGCCCATGCCAGGGTGAGGAGCAGGGGGCTGTGCCCAGCCAGGTGCCAAGCACCCTTCTCTGCACAGCCAGGCTCTTGCTTCCCTGCTGCCCAAAGCTGCATTGCCCCATCCGTGCACAGCTCTGCTCCAGGTGGATGAGGGTTGGAGATCACTGTTCGTGGTGGCACCTTGGCATGTTCTGAGGGGCTGGAAGCCCAGGAGCCGTCCTGGCTGCATTCTGAACTGAATCAGGCTGCAGCCTGTGACTTGGAGCAGAGAGCTCTGGACATTGGAGGCAGATGTTCAGGATGCAGGTGCAGGAATGGCAGGGATGTGGCATCCCAGTGGAGCAGCCGTGTCCCCACCAGCACGGCGCACTCAGAGAGATGTGTGATGTGTTTTGGCCAAGGTAGAAGCAAGTGGTATGAAAGAAGCAGCCAGGCTTTGGAGGGGCTGTTCTCTGCACAGCCAGGTCAGGCTGATCTCCACCCCCTCGCAGGATCCGGGAGCGGGGGGAGCCAGGCAGGGACACTCAGTGACCACTCTGGGGCAGAGCTGAACGGGCCCTTGTGTGGCTGCGGGTTCGTGTGAGCGCCTGCTGGTGCTGCCTCCACTCCTCTGCCATCCTCCCCCCGACCCTTCTGCCCACCCCTCCTCGGTCCCCAGCAGTCATCCCCTCCTCCCCGAGTTCACTCCAGCGTCACTGCTCCCTCAGCCCAGAGCAAGGCTAGCGGAGAACAGCTGTGAATCACCGAGCCTGGAGGAGCCCGTTCTCCCGAAGCCGGCAGAGAAGGAAGCTCTCCCGCAGTGATGCTCCCGTTTGGAATCACCAGCATTTCTCCTATGAGTCTCTGTGCAATATTCTTCCTCAGGCTCCAGCAAGGAGGAGCCTTTGCTTCACTTCTTGGCTTCCACCAAAGAACTTGCTGCAGACTGTGTGATGGACACGTCTGTTCATTGCAACTCTGGTTTTGCCAAAGTAAATATTGTTGCTGACAAAGATTGTTAAACTATTTACAGACTGAGTGTATTTAATATTTGTGTTACTGGAAGGACAGCACACGGAGATGAAGCTGCTGGGAGGAGGTCCAGCCTGGCCGTGGCTCCCGTGGCGCTTCCCCAGGGATGCTGGAGCTGTCGGAGGCAGCTCTGCAGCCCGGGCGGTGTCCCCAGTCCCTGGTGTTGTTGCATGCTGTATAAAGCACGTGGCAGTAGCTTTCAAGTCACTATTTAAAGCACCACTTTTCTATTGTACAAATGTCACAGGGCACTGCTAGGATAGACAATCACCGGTTGCATTTTTTTAAAAGAATTTCTTTTTCTAAGTGAGAGATTTTTTTGAAGCCAGTCCGTGGAGAATATTCAGAGCACTGAACCAGAGTAGTGTTAGCTGCTCCACTGTGGCCTTGTACAGAGCTTTCCAGGTAACTTTTTCCTCTCAGCAAATGTATTTCCTTATTTAAAGGGATGCTGTCAGCTTCAAACCTGTAAGCAAGCACATTTCCTTACCTATGTTACCAGCAACACCTACATTATTAAAACCCTTGTCTTGCCACTCTGTCTGCTCATGGTTTGCTGTTTGATTTCACTGAGGGACAGCCACAGCTATCCCAGCTGCCACCACCTGGTACCAGCTCCACGCTCTGGGACAGTTACAGTCCTTCTAGGCCAGGAGAATTTCATTCATGGCAGCAGTTTCTCCTGGAAGATTTCTGAACACACCAGCCACAGTCTCCTGTCTTTTTCTTCTGTTGGCTCTGGTTTTGCTTTGTTTTCCTGCAGACTCCATTCCTTGGGTCAGGTCCCTCTCAAAAGGCAGAGCTGACCCTTGCCCAAGCCCCTTGGTATTTTTGTCAACACTGGCTGGCAGCTGCAGGGTGCTGGGTACGGGCAGAGCTCTGCCACAGCCAAACCTCCCACTGCCCAAAGGCAGAGCAGGCTGGGACCTCACCTGGGGGACCTTGCATCCTTGCCCACAGCAGCCCTTTGTGTCTGTTTCCAGATCCAGCACATCTTTCCTTTGATTAGAAAAAGGCTCCCCAGGTGCAAGGAGGGACTGCCCAAGTGGGCTAAAGGTGAGATAGTCCTGAGACATTGCTCAAGTGAATTTAAAATTATGAACAAATAACCAGTTCCTATGAACATCTTTTAATGTCCAACGCACACCCTGCAGCCAGGCGTGCTGTGATGAGCTGCCTGGGCTGGGCCAGGTCATGGTTACTCAGAGAATGGGGACACAATCCTCAGCCTAGGATTATTTCAGGAATATTGATGGACTGGAGCACTCCCCTGCCCTGTCTGCCTGCTGAGAGGAGCCTGCAGCAGCACAGCTGGGGAGGCTCAGTCTCCCTGCTGTGAAGGATGAAGAGCACAGTGAATGGCACAGGGAGCCACAGCTCTGAAGGGCAGGAAGGAGCCTGTCAGGTGCCAAGGTTTGGAGCAGAGCACCTGGGGGGGCTGAGTCAAGACCGGAGTCCTGCCATCGGCAGAGAGAGAGAGAAGTGCTCCGGCCAGGACAACGGGACACAACTGCCAGAGCCGGGGTCTAACGAGGTGCTGGGTCACTCAGAGCACCTTCTCCAATGGATTTTAGTGTAGCTCTGGTTCTGCACCCACAGGCACAGCATGGACACCCCCACAGATACCACAGGCTTCACCACACACGGTCCTGCAAGCCAGCAAACCTTCTCAGCATGAGTAGCTGCTTTCCTACACACACCAAACCCCTCCAGCCTTCTCAAGCCTGTGTGTGCTTTGGGGGCTGTTGGCACAGCTACACCTGCAGAGTGACACCCGTGCACCCAGCTCTCCTGCTCGGTTGAGCAGGGCTTTGCTGTTTAGCCATACCACGTTCTCCTGATGGGAGGCATGGGAGTTACACCAAGGCTGATGTCCCCCGGAGCAGCCCCAGCCTGTCCTGCTGTTCTATTTCCAGCAGAACGGTGCTGTGTGTCTCCAGGAGAGGGAGTTTGTGCTGCATCTCGTTCTCCAAGCACTTGCACAGCTGTAAGCATAAAGCAAAAATACAATAGCTGTCTCCTTTTCTTGTTCTTTAGAGCAGTCACTCCATCTTTCCCTGGGCCAGTACCACGCTCAGAGCAGTGGCCACGTGTGATTTGTATCAGGATTCAAAGGGGAAATGGAGTTGCTTTTAAAAGCAGCACCTATGTGTTAACAGAATTGTGGAATCACTGAGGTTGGAAAAGCCCTCCCACAGCATCGAGTCCAAGCTGTGCCTGATGCCCACCTTGTCCCCAGCCCAGAGCACTCAGTGCCACCTCCAGCCCTTCCTTGAACACCTCCAGGGATGGGCACTCCAAACCTCCCTGGGCAGCTCTTGCCAAGGCCTGAGCTCCCTTTCCATGGGGAAATTCCTGCTGGTGCCCACCCTGAGCCTCCCCTGGCCCTGAGGCCGTTCCCTCTCCTCCTGTCCCTGTTCCCTGGGAGCAGAGCCCGACCCCCTTGAGCCCCCTCCTGTCAGGGACTTGTGCAGAGCCACAAGGTCCCCCCTGAGCCTCCTTTGCTCCAGAACCTCCCTGTGCTGCAAACAGGGCTCGCCTGAGAGGCATCCAAACACACCGAGGGCCCAGCAATCTTCCAGAGGAGAAAATCCAGGGCTCCCTACACGTGTCTCACTTGGCACAAGCAGATTTGAAGGCTGCTTTCCTCTTCTACGTGGAGGACAGGCCTGGAAGGCAGGTATTCCACAGCTCTTAGTGAAACTTCCCATTCATGTCTGACCTTACAAAATGAAAATAACAAGGTCACAGTCGCATCTTAGTTTTATTACAACTGACCTGCAGGCAAAAGGATAGAACTATTACATAAACACTCTGATCCATGTATAATAGCTTAAATAGAGGAGGAAGTCAAACCAGGATACCAGATAAAATATTTGGAAGCTCTTTGAAGCAGTTATGTTCCTGAGCTTCATTTTACAGACAATAAGGCAACATCCCTGCAACATCAGCTTTTTGATATTTTTATACATTTTTTTTCTATGGTACAAGAAAAAAAAATAATAACCAGAATTCACAATGTACAGTTCTTACACTATTTTCACAGCTTCTGAACACTATACACTTTTTTTCTTTTTGTTTTTTTTTTTAATAAAGATACATTGCAATAAATGGTGCACCCTTAATAATTTATAATAATCTATGTTGAATAGGCTAAACCTGTCCTGTACAGCCGTTCAGGCAACAGCACCTCACTCCTGTCACTGGCAGCTCAAATCTTTGCATTTCCATTCCCAGCAAACTGGTCCTGGGATAGAGATGGGTCATCACCAGAGCACAGACCCAACAGGGCAGAGCAAGGCAATCTCGCCGTGCTTTTGGGGAGGATTCTTCTCAGTGCTGGCCCTCTGAAAGGTTTTTGGGTTCCCTGTTACTGGGGAGAAGGGAGTCAGACTTTAATACCCAAAGGGAGGGACAAAGCCACACACGTGGCTGCCCTCTCTGGGTCTGGGTCTCTTCAGCCCCCACAGCCAGCACCCCTCGAGCCCTGGAGCACTTGCAGTCCCATTCTGGGGGCTGAAGGCTGGAGAGAGGAGTCACAGCTCCACAGGGATTTGCCTGAGAGAGGCTCTGGGGATGGGGACAGAAAGGCTGTTTTAGACATGCTGGGTCTAACTGATCCTTACACAGGACACAACCAGAGCGGTCGGGAAGGAGCAGTTCCTGCAGAAACCTCTGCCTTGTCTGTTTTGGGAAAACTCTGCTGACTGCCTTGCCTGAAGAGCAGCCCAAGAGGAACACAATCCAGGAAGGGCAGGACCGAGGGATCCCACAGGCTCACACGAGCCTCAGCAGCAGCAGGAGCAGCTCCAGCGGGACGCATCACCTTTGGGGCCGACAGGCTGGGGTGGGGCACGGCCCCGGCTCTCCTTCCCAGCTGGGAGGTGCTGCTCGGTCTCCAGCCTGGGCTGTTGGCACACGGTGGCTTTGGGTGGATGTGGGGAGCCCTTCCTTGGGGATCCTGCCAGCACCACGGCGTTTGCACTCCCACTGCGTCCTGGGTCCGGGCTTGCGGCCGAGCTCCGATGGGAGGCTGCTCTAAGACTGCTGAAGTCCTACCATGCACCTAAAGCAGACACCTCAAAATGGAAAGCAGAGACCCTGCAGCCTCCATTTTATCCCTGGTGTGCAACTAAACACCTGAAAAACTGCAATATCTTGGGGGAAAACAGTTTTCAGGAAAAACTGATCTTTGAAAAAAATGTCAATTAAACAGCCAGAAAAGCTTGGTGTGCTGTTTCACTTAGGAATGGACCAGAAGATGACAGCTTGCCTGGCCCTGCTGGGCCAGCTGAGAGGAGTTAGATGCTCCTTCATCTCTACCTCATCTCCTTCTGCACCCAACAATCTCAGAGAGGTTTGCTCTGGGTGTAGCACCAGGAGCTGCAGAGGTCACAGAAGAGGTTCCATCTCCATGGGGTGGTGAATTGTCTCCAGCCAGCTCAGCAGGGTGTGACAGACACAGAGCCCTGTGGCAGCCAGGGCCACCCCTCCACCCTGCCTCCACTGGCCAGAAGGAAGAGATGAGGTTTGGATTTGTGAAGGACACGGGGCTGGGAGGGCTGGGCCAAAGGCACAAGCACCAGGGCTGGGGACAGCAGGAACATGAGAAACACTGGCCAGGACTCACAGCCATCAGCTGGTGGCCCGTTCAAGCAGCTGCAGCCTCTGTGGATGGCACTGGGTGAAGGCAAAGCCAGTGGGTGGTGAGCACTGTGCACTATAAACCAGGTCAACAAGCAGGTTAAATTCAATCAAGTAGTTTAATAATTCTTCAGGTCAAAGGTCTTATCTTACCAGGTAACAATTTACAGGACACCTAGTTAAGAGTGAAGAGTGGCTGGCTTGGTAAAAGGAGGAAGAATACATTATGTCCCATCTCAATAGTTTAATGTTAGCCTCTTTCAACGCAACATATTTTTGGTAAAGACATATTCACTATATTTAACATGATCTCTCTTTAACAAGAAGTTCAGCTGAGCACACTGTCCCCAGAAAGTACACTGCGACTGTAAAGCAACAGAAATTCATAGCAGTAAATCTATTGCACTTTGTGAAGAATAAAATTCTCCTTTGCCTTTCCAGCTCCAGAAGGCAAAGCATCTTGTTGGTTAAGCAAGTTCTTCTCCCTCCAGGCAAAGTCTCTTAATGTTCAGACAGACAACGCCTAACTTTTGTTTGTTTGCTTTTTATTATTACTTGAAACAACAATTGGAAGAGTTTGAGAGAAAAATCTTTCCAGTAGCTGCTGAGGAGTCTCCAAGTTTTGAGTCTAGAAATGAATTTTAGGTGCTATCCAATCACGGTCAACAAATAAATGTACTTATTTCCACATTTCATGAATATGTCCACAAAAGAGCAAGATGAGGTCTCTCTGTGACCAACACTAACACTGTGTGATCAGGTATTACAGGGATGCACTTTATATGTGACAACAGTATACAGACAGGATGGAAATAACACCAATATTATTGCACATGGTGTCTGGGCGAGCATTAAAAACACTGCAATATGTGATGAAAATTCTTTACAGCTTGTTTTCTCTCAGCCCTTTTTCTAGAGTTTGATGTAGCAGCAGTATCAATCCACGTACATTGGAGAGCTGGGAGTTGCTGGCATTTGATCCAGGATTTTACAAACATAGCATGCAACATCCACTGTGCGTTCCTCATACATCAGGATGAAGGGATGTTTCTGGAATCAGATAAAAAACAACAAAGTTATGGTCACCCTCCTGGCACGTGCTCCTCAGATAAAAATGGAGCAGGCAAAGCTGTCTGGTGCAAGAACACAGCTTTGTGGTGGCTGTAGGACACCAGGACATGGCCTGGTCCATGGCTTTTCCACACTGGGAATCCATGTCTTTAATGTGGGAGGTTAATGGAGGTGGGACAGGACTCCAGAGGGTCAGAAGCTGACAGGCAGGAGGCAGTGAGGGTGCAGGATCAGCAGCTCCTCTGGAGCATTGACATTTACTGAAATGCTTTCCAGAGTGGTTTCATCATCAGCTTTGTCATAGTGGGGACAGTGACAGGAGTCGCAGGGAGTGGCTTGCAGAGGTCAAACCCAACATCCTGAGCCCTGACCCAAGGCTCTGCCCAGCAGGCAGCACTGGCCAGACCAGATCAGAGCAGCTGATCTCATCAGGGAGGTTCTGGACCAGGACATCAGGCAAACCCCTTTCACATCAGGAGATGTGAAACCCCAGGGCTGATTGTGGAACCAGGGCCTCTGAAGAGGTGCCTTCCACGTGCCCAGAGCTCCTTAAATGTGCACAGTTGCCACATGTGACTGATCCAGGCCAGAAGCATTGCTGCCCTCTCTCCTTTAGACCCCCACAAAAGACAGGCCCTTCTGCTGCCCGAGTCCAGGGCTCTGATTCAGATCTCACTTCTGCCCGAGCCCAGCCCCGTGTGAGCTGTGTGCTGGAGGCACTGACAGATGCAGCACTGAGAACTCACCAGAAGCTCTTTGTACTTTGGCCTTTTGGACTCATCCTTTGTAAGGCTAAAGAAAGCATAAAGATAATTAGGAGAACGTGGGATCAGGGAAAACATTACAGACATCAAACACAAACTTTTACAGGACACGATGCTCTTGCAGTGGGACTCACCACCTCTGCTTTTCAGGAAAACCCATCCTTGCACTGTGACACAGCAGTAACTTCCCTCCCTTGCAGCCATCCCAGCTGTGCAGGCAGGGGCTGGGGCTGTGTCTGACACAAACGTCCTGCCATGGACACTTCCCCCCTTACCATGCCCCTCTCTAGCACAGCCTCTCAGAGGTTTTCTCCCAATTCCTTTCCTGAAGAGCAGCTTCCAAGGTCTGCCCTTCAGTCTCAACCCAGACAAATTCCCCATCACCTTCAAACCACTAAAATGTGGGAGGTCCTCACCCATGTGCTGGTGCAGGAACACGAAAAGAAGCCAGGAAGTGCTGGACACATGACCTTTGCCAAATCCCAGCCAAGAAACCGAGCCAGCTCCAAATGCTTCCAGCAGCACACACTTACCACAAGTTGACGAAGTTGATGAAACTTGGGGAAAACTCCCGTTCCTCTGAGTTACTCAGCTGTGGTGGGTCTCCTTTCACGACTTGTGTCAACTGGTCAAACACACTGTTCCACTTGGGGTAGGGGAATCGCCCCGTGGCCAGCTCGTACTGCAGGGAGACAGCAACAGCACCAGGCAGGTTTACATCAGCTAAGTTCAGTCAGGGCAAGAAAATGTCTGCAATGGCCTTGAACCCCCCAGAAGGAAGACTGAGATGAGATCCTTCATCGTATTCCCTAGGTGATTCTAAGCAGAATTTACCCAGCAGTAAGTTCTGCTGCCTGTGTGAGGAACAGGGCCAGATTTACTCCGACCAGGCCACGTCTGCTACTCCACTGGCTATAAAACAAACCAGTGTAGGAGAGTAAAATCCTCCAGCCCCTCCCCAAGCATCCTAACAACCACTAGAGAAAATGGATAATGAGAATAACACAATCACATGGTATCTCAAGATCTCAAGTTGGAGAGGACCCATAAGGATTTCCAAATCCAACTCCCTGCTCCTCACAGGATAATGGAAATGAGGTTTTTTAAACATCAGTGGTGAAAACAGAAGCTACTGGTTCATACTTAATTGCTTGTGCTTTCTCTTCTGATTCACAACCTGAAGAAAGTAAGAGCTTCTCACTGTATCAATGTATGCAGGTAGCAGTGCTGTGGTTAAACCAGTGAGGAATCAGAATTCCAGAATCCAGGATGAACCAAAGTCTCTGTGCAGCCACAGCACAGCAGCTGCCAGGGCTGTCAGAGGCTGATTCAACACAGCCTGGGTGCCTTGCTCTGCACCACCACACTCAGCACCCCTCCTCATCTGAGATCTTGAACACACAATTCTTTTACAATCCAACACCTCTTCCCTGATCTTGCTCTCTGCACACACAGCTGCAGGGGCTCAGGAGAACCATCTACCAGGAGAGCTTTCAGGCTGCTCCCGAGCCAGAAGTGCCCACTTCAGCTGTGACCCCCCAAGGAGCTGGGCTGCGCTGCCCACGTGTGACACCTCCCCACTGCAGCCAGGCTGCAGAGCCCCTCACTCACCAATGTGATGCCCAAGCTCCAGACGTCTGAGCGCACGTCGTAGCCCTGCCTGGACGCGCTGGGATCTATCCTCTCCGGCTGAAACGGCAAGAAGGACCCGTCAAGCTCTGTGCCATGCAGGAAGCAACCAGAAGCACCTGCAAACCTACAAAGAACTCTGAGCCTGGCACAGCTCCAGAGGCAAACCTGTGGCCAGGGCAGCCATCCAACCCCAGCAGAGAAACAACTGAGTGAATCACTTAAAACACTGGTTTTTATGGAGGTGTGGTGTAAAAGGGATCAGAAATGGCAGCTTATCACAGCCCAATGCTTCGGGTTTCTCCTCCTTTTGCACAAACACCTTGAATATTTGTGACTGTCTTATTTGCTCAGTTTTGTTCAACTTTGGGATCTCTTTAACACAAAGTCTCACTTCCTCTGTTTTCACAGCCAAGTTGCTCCCAAAGGATCATAAGAACTGGAATCAACATCTCATCCACCACCCTGGGGAGTGAAGCTTAGCAGCATCTACCAGAACTCTTCTCCCTATCCAGCTGCTGGTTGCCAAACCTAAGAAACTATTAAAAACAATGTGCTTTAAGAAAAGCTCCTCTTAACAAGGTTTTGGTCATCCCTTGAAGGTAACTATGATGTTACAAGGCTTTAAGACATCCAAAATGTCTTTCATATAAAGTAATATTGAGCCAAACATGGGTGATTCACACTTAAGAGCAAGTTATCCAGGGAGGTGAAGCAGCAAAAAAATCTTTATGCCTTGCATGTCATCTTTATGAGAAATCTCAGTCTACCTTCTTCAGTTAAAAATATAATAATTAACATGTCCAAACAGAGGGTCTCATGTTGCTCTAGGACATGAGAGAGAACACACGTACACGAGAGAATTCAGAAGGGCTAAAAAGAGCCTATGTTTATTAATTTCCAAATTTATAGATTTCTTAACCAGGACAAGGACTGGGTGAACAAAGTCACTTCCTCCACAAACACACTGGCTACAAGAGATTCCCATCAGGGCACCCTTGTCACAGTGCAGTAAGTAAACATTCCTACAGTTAGGGAAACATCGCTTATTGTTTACATGAAAAACTGAGAGAGCTCTGACTCCAAAAGTAAAACATCAGAAAGCAGAGAGAACTAGGCAACAGGTCTCATTCAGTTTTGACTACAACAATAATAAAGATACCTGAATTGCAATAAATTCTAAATTATGGGCAACAGGAAATACTCTGAAAGCCCTGTTTGCTTTGTAAGATACATTTTAATACAATTTCATGGCAGATGCAGCAGCAGGTCACCCAGCCCTGACCTTTACTGGGGACACACCATGATGTCTGGAAGCTGCCACAAGGATGGAGCAGCTCAGGACACATCGAATTATGGGGATGCTGGCATGGCCAGTGCTGTAACCCCCTCACCATAAATGCACAGGGATGTGCCACAGCAGAGAAGCTGCCAGGCTGCAGATGAAGGAGGGCACTGCACAGGGAGCAGCTGCTCTGGGCAGGGCCAGAGTGCTCAAAGGGACTGGTGGGATGGGCAGCACTGGTGACACAGAGCTGGTGGTCTCAGGCACCCATGAGGGGCACCCTGCTCCTGTGACCCAACAGAGCAATGGGGATTTGGCCCTGGACCATGGTGGCACAGTTAAAGGGAAAGCAGGACGGACCAAAATAAATCTCATCTAAATACAGAGCAGGAAGAATGCTGAGAATTTTCCATGTAGATCACATGGGAGCAATTAACACCAAGGAAGGAAGAGGCACCATGGCACACTCTGGGGACCTGGACGAGGGCTGCAGACAAAGCCTGGCTCAGGTGTCCTTCTGATGCCAAGTGCATGCAGGAAAGGAAATGGCTGAGGTGGAAACCCATCTCTGGATGTGCCCATGGGGTGAAGGGACAGGGTATGGATGCATCAGAAATGAGTTCAGGCTGCGAAGGGGCTGCTACAGCTGAAGTGCCTAATTTCATGTGGATCTTGCTTCTTATGTGCAGTGAAGCTTATCAGGCTTTGGGATCTCCTCCTGAGCACGCAGGACTCCCAGAAGCTGAGCTCATTGCTAAAGCCTCGGTTTAGGGGCACACATATGAGGCATTCACACAAGCAACTGAGGCATCACAGTCCCACTGTGCTGGGTAAAATCTCTTCTAAGGTCACAGCCTCCTCTCCAGGTGGCCAAGGACAAAGTTATGAGCACTGTGATGCCTCTGGGTCTGTATGGCAGTGACAGTCACTGCAGGGGTCACACAGCATCCTGTGCCACAGCCTGCCCTGGTCCCAGGAAGATGACCCAGCTCCTTGGCCAGGGAGGGGCACAGCAGAGCAAAGGACACACGATGTGATGAGTGAAGAGCTCCCCAGCCCCTCTGCACTGCCAGGACAGCAGCAGTGACACTGGCTCTGCATGCATCATTTCTGCACCTACACAGGAGAGCAGAGCAGTGCTGTCAAAAAAAACTTCAGCCAAAATATTCATCCCTGAATTCAGATGTTCCATTCAAAATCCCCTCTGTTCTTTAATTTCCTGTCCCTCCCCCCCACCCAGGCCAGCCATGAAGCCCATGACGGCCCAGAGATTATCAGCAGAGATCATGTTTCCAGAGAATGGCCTTTCCTCCCCTCCTATTTCCTTTACATATTTACTCCGAGAAAATGTTTCATTTAAAAACTTCTCCAGCAGCATTTTCCAGGTGGAGACACTGTTTTCCGTTCCCATGGGGTTGCCATCCCCTCCCAGCTGGCTTTTCTAACCACACCTGAATGCCTTGATCCCAACAGCAGGAAAGTGATGAGCTGGTGGACAGAGCACACTTGCCAGTCACAAAATGTTATGGCTGGGTGCCAAGTTTCAGAGGCAAGAAAAAAAATTCAAAGTCCAACATATAGTAATATTCAGGAGCATCCAAGAGGATGAGTTCAACCCCACAGTGCAGAAAATCAACTGACTGAGCCTGGTTAAAACCTGGGCATTGGGAAAGGAATGCAAAGCTCTAACAGGCTCTTTCAGTGGCTCTGCTTGGGAAGAGGATCCAGAGAACTCCTGCATCCCTCCTGCTGGGAGAGAGGGGTCAGAGCTGTCATTGTCACCTGCCCTGGGAAATTTTCCTTTTCCCTACATGGCTTGATCTCTGCCTGAACCATCTGAACACAAGGACATGCAGCTGGCCCTCGTACCCATGCCAGCAGTGACTGTCCACCTTCACCAGGGAGAAGTGAGAAGCCACAGTTTGCAGCCAGAGGATCCAAGCTGACCTGGGTTAAGGACCTGAGTGACCAAGGATGACAGTGACACCATCACACTCTGCTCCTGGAGGTCTCCAAGGAGCAGAGCAGGACACCCATCCTCATGCTGGCTGGGTCCCCTCCTCTGCCCCTGCCTAAACCAAGCACTTTCAGTCTCACCCTTCCTCTCTGACACACGCACTGGGTGCACTGCAGCGTTGAGAAGGCAAAAGCAGTCATGTCACAAAGGCCACCAGCTCCAGCGTGGCATACAGAGCCCACTTCCAGCAGCACCCACACAGCCAGAGGCAAGGCAGGGACCCCAGGGTCAGCTCCTTGCTGGGAGAAGGCTGTGGAACATCACCTGGAGCAAACCCCCAGCGCTGGCACCAGCACAGGGCTCGGGTGAGGAGGACTCAGAACAACCCAGGCTGCTCCAGGGGTCAGCAGCTGCCTGGGAACTCGGTCCTGCCTTTCTTTCCTTCAGAGAACACGAGGTACCGACACACAGGCCTTTGCTCACTGTAACAATTGCAGGGGAACTGAAAGCCAGAAGCAAAACAAACTCTCAGTGCTGCAGCGCCAAGGCTGAGGCGCCGCTCACTGTGACAGCTCCAACAATTTTGGTTCAAGCACACAGCCCTTGCTTGGCAGCTGGACATGGCTTCTGCTGCCTCCTCACACCACTCGCAGCCAGACTGGCTGTCATCCAGTGTCATTCTTACCAACAGCTATGTGGGGACCAGGCTCCTTCAGGGGGCAAGTGCCTTGGGGTTGGTGGGCCTTGCAAAACAAGACATTATCATCAGGGAGGAGCATCCAGCAGCCCTCAGCAGAGTCTCCCTGGCTGAACAGAGCTACTGCTCTTGGCCTATTTTACACTAAAAAAAATACTATTTTCCTTTTGAGAGGTGTGTGGCAGCCCGACTCCTTCCCAGGTGTATCCAACTTTGATCACAGCCTCTGCTGGCTTGGAGAAACAGCTGGGCAGATGTGCCTGCACACTGGGGACTTCTCCCCATTTCCCAGGCTTCCCAGTACGTGGAAATGCTCATGTACTTGGAAAGGAGTCACTGAGGCTGGAGGGCAGCAGGGAAGAGGGCAGTCGTCTCCCACATCGCCTGCCAGCTGCTGGCTGCCCCACAAACCCTGTGCCATGCCAAGGCTCTGAAAAACACACACTGAACTGCAACACTTTTGCTCACTTCAAAGTCCACCCAAGTCTGGAGCTGCTGATGGAGCTGCACAAATCAGAGTGCACATGGACAGACAGACAGGAAAAAGGAAAACCAAAGGAAGCACTCGCCCACCCACATTCCAGGGGAAAGGAAGCACTGCAGCTATTTACAGACATGTCAGGAACTGTCATGGCATAACTGTACCAACAGCCTGAGCAGAGCTGACCACCTACCCATGGCTCAAAGAAAGATCAGAGTCAGGGCAGACAGATTTTGCCTTGGACACCACAGATAAAACATCTGAGAGCCATGGCCTGGGCCAGATGGGAACCCTACCTTAAAAGAGAGATACTTTCTTTTTTTTCTACTTGGTGGGAGATAAAAAGAGTTCAGAAAAGAGTATTTTTCAGCATAAAGAGACATAAATATGCAACAAAAATTAAATACAGGCACTAAAATTAAAGTTACATGAACAGCAGCAGGCACACAGCTCCCTGCACAAGGTACCCTTGGCTCATGTGAGAGCAGAGATGCATTTTCAAAGCACCCTAAAGAAGCACTGAAGTGTTTAAAACCCTCAAACAGCTTCCAAAATCACCATTACAGTTTTTCTGTCTGGGAGGGGGAGGGCAGACTCCCAGGAGCCACAACTCAGTCCCAGCAATTTCCACACAGCTGCTCTGCTACTGCTGCTCTCCAGAATCACATTCTCCTGGAATGAAGGTCTGGCACACTTTGGAATTAAAGTGGTTTACAAAAATCACTATAATTCTCTTCTGCAATAACTCCTGTGACATAATCTTACCAGAGCAAATGCATTTCTTGCAGACCAAGACAAACCTGCACTCTAACAGCCCTGCTCCCTTGGGCACGGGTGTTTTGGAACTGCTGAAAGGCACAGAGCTCCTCTCCCCTCCAGCACCACAGCCCTGGCAGCAGCAGAGGAACCCAGCAAAAAACCAGGAATTTGGTCACTTTGCCACAGCCTGGATGACACTGCAACAGCAGCACTCAATCCAGAGCTGTTTCATCCAGGAAAGAGGTGTTCATGCCACAGGAACCAGGCTGATGACAGGGAGGGACCCCACAGAGCCCAGGGCTCATCCCACTCACCGCCATGTACGGCCGGCACCCTGCATCCCGCGTTTTGGCAATGGAGTCCACGAGCTGTCCACTAATGCCAAAGTCACAGAGTTTAATATTTCCATTTCTGTCCAGAAGAATATTGGAAGGTTTGATGTCTGCGGGGGAAAGAAATTTAAACCAGTAAGTCACGGCTGGAGGTTTGGATTTCAAGCAGAGCAGCTGCAGAGGATCGAGGCTGGCAGTGCCGCGCCGTCGCCCTCGGCGCTGGATCCCGAGGATCCCGTGGGAGCTCCAGGGGATGGAGCCAGCCCTGGAGATGCCACGTGCCCAGAGGCAGAAGCAGAAGTCTAACCACCCAGAAAATCCCACTTACATGGAAAAAGCACAGGCTGAAGGGACAACAGAACAGGCTCTTGTTCAAAACCTGCACTCAGACTTGTGGCAGTGCGGGCGCTATTTACACTTTAAAGTCACTAACAATTCCTGCAATTATTTTAACAGAAAAGAAGAAAAGTTGTGAACTTAAAAAAGACACACAGAACTCACCTCTGTGAATGATTTTCAAGTTTTCTTTTAAGTGGTTTAGTGCTTTCACAGTCTAGGAAAGAAAAACAGATGAAAAATAAGCATATGCCATAAGAGTCCTGTGATTACTAAATTTTGGAACTCCAAGAACAGGGGGAAAAAGCATTTAATACACTGAGATATCAATGCTGTAATAAGTCATGTAATAAAAGCAATTTTCTCTGTGCTCTTTCTGCAAACAGAAGGTGATATAAGAGAGAGTATGGACTTCAATGAACATGCCCTATGACCTGGAAAGATCCCACTCTGGGAGAAGGAACCAAGGGGTGGAACCAGAACAATCTCTGATGTTAATTATCCTGAGCAATAACTTATTTCAAGCCCTATGCTGTATTTTTTTTCAGCAGTTCACAACTGTTTCAATTACCTGACTTTTTATTAGGCCAGAACTTCCAGGTTAAATCAAGAAAACATCAGCCAGGTTCTCCAGTGCTTTTGGGAGCCTTTGCACAAGACTGCCAGAAGCTCCTCTGGTCTGGGCTGCTGCCTGTGCTGCTGGTGCCCACATTCAAGCAGACAGAGCAGGATGCTGGTCCTGGGGTCAGTTTCTGAACTGATTACTGATCCCAGGACCTCCTTTTACACCATGCAACACACTGTGGAAAAGTCAGGAGCACCCTGAAGAACCATTCCCAGTGTGGTGCAAACAGCAGCAGCAGTTCTATTCCACAGACCAACCAGCTTTTCACATGGAGGGTGATTTGAACTTTTCAATTATCTTCAACAAAAAAGTTTAACAAAATACTCACAGCTAAAGTGATTTTGCCTAAGATTTCTTCTGGAATAACATCATCTAATACACTATATACATATTTGTAAAACTTATCAAACGAGGTAGACATGAGCTCCATACAGATCCAACAGTCACCCTGGGAAGAGAAAAGAATCTGTGTTACTGCTGAGATAAAAATGAGAAATACAAATCCAGAGAGCATATAGAGATCTGCTGAATCCAATGAAATACATTAACAGCAATATGAATTCCGTGGAAAGGATAGAATTCAGCTTGATTAGTTTTAGCAATTAAAATTTTGCTCCCAACTCTGTTCACAGCAGAGGCATCTACCTGCCCCACTCACATCTGGCTCAAGGCATGGGATGACACGCTGGTTAGGACAAACTGCACACTCCTGTGGTAAAAGCAACAAATAGAGCAGAAACTTCCCCAAGTCATTATCCTACTGATGGCAGACTTTTCCTGACCAAAGAAAACACAAACCAACCAAAACTCTACGTTAACACATGGAAATAAAATTAAGAACCCTAGGAATTTTGCTGGAGGAGTGGCAAAGGCCCTGGCTCCATCCTGCACAGCCAAATGACTTTGGTGTGAAACAATCTCCTCATTCTCTCATGCTCAGGAAAGTCAGGAGCAATTCTCCAGTTAAATTTAGCTGGTGGAAAAACTTGTAGAGCCACATGTTTTAAGGCCAGAAAAGGCTTTCCTGCCCCTCAGATTGACCTCCTGTGAAACACAAACCAACGAGCTGCACCTGCCAAGTTGCTCCAGCCCAAAAGTTTGGGTTAGGGGGAACAGAGGTGCCCAGTAAAGGTGTTACCAAACACCATATGCTGGCGTGGGCAGAGGCAGCAGTGCCTCCCAGCTTGGCCTTGGGCTGCTCACACATGTGCAAGGCCCTTTCCACAACACCAACAGCAAACTGCAGGAAGGATCCCATGTGCCACCAGTGCCACAGGTGCTGCTGCTCTGGCGACAGCAAATCCACCTCTACCTCCTGTCAAAAGATAGATGCTGACTCCACAGGACAGCCTCTTCCCTCCCAGAAGAGGGGAGCTGCTCTCTTAAGAAGGGCTGAGCTGCCAGTGGGCTGTCTGGCTGGGGAAGAGGAGTTTGGTTTACAGCCATGGGCAGCTCCAGCTTATGCTGCTCATTTGGCAGCAGGCTTTTCACATCAGCTCAAGGCAAAGCAGGAGCTGATGTCATCCACTCAAGGGCTGCTACAAGCCTGAGTCCAGAAAACTCTCATTTCACCAAAAAAAGCAGAAGATGAATTGCTATGACAGACATGGAGACATCACAGTGAAAGAGGCCAGAGCAGCACAGTAGAATGAGGGCATGACCAGCACACTTCAGGAGACCTGGGAAAAGGTGAACCTGGGCTGCCAGAGACTGTAGTTGGCTATGGAGGAAGTTGACTAAGAAACTGTTCAGATTTAAACTGCAGAAATTAAATTGGGCAACAAATGTAGATAACTTCTCTTTTCTGCACTAGCAACAAAGGCAAAGTGCAGATGAAGCACTTCCATAGGATGGAGAGTGGTTCAGAGCAAGCAGTGTGGCTCCAGTGCCAGTGATGTGCATGAATCAAGTGAGACTGGAAGCCCACCAGAACTTTATGAGCCATCTGTAGTGAGAGCAGCCTCTCTCCCCTGGACTGGGTTCTACTGGCCACAGGATCATTCAAAAACTGCTTCTGTTTTGAACAGCTTTATAAAAAATTGGGACAGGGCTATATTCCTGGGCTATTTTACTGAGACTGTGGGGGACTGGACTGGTTCTAGAGAGCCAGAATACCACTGACCACCTGCAGCCTTGAATTTATGTCCAATTGCACCAGTATTGTGAGTGGCTTCCACTGCCCAGCTCACAACAGCTGGACAGCAAAACTGAGTGAACAACACTTGAGCAGAGACACCATATATCCTTATGTGGCACAAAGGAGACTTTTCCCACAGACCAGGGACTGACCACAGGGACAGATGTGCTGAGGGATGGCAACACAGTCAAGGATTTCCACAGAAACAGGGTGAGGTGCATCAACATCAAAGAGATCAAACTGAGCAAGGCTATGTCAGCAATTCACACCACCCCAGCACTGTGCTACCAACACATCCATCCCAGCTCTTCTCTCCTGCCAGCAGAAGCTCCCCATGGGCTGATTCACCCAGTTTCCTAGGCAAGCTCTGCAACTTGCAATGAATTTTTCATTGAATAATTTTATCAAGTATTGAACACATTGGTTTAAACTTGGCTCAGCTTCACTCGCACTGTGTAGGAGTCACTCCTGAGATTCCAAGTCAGATGAGGCTTCTTTCCTCCTCCCCTCTTAAAAACAACTGGAACAGGTACTTTGAAGAGCTACTAGTGTGGTCATGGTAACTACCCAAACATTCTCAGCCTTACAGGTACTGTTTCAAACCAGAGCAGCTGTAAAGCTTGTAGCAGACATGCAAGAAAAGACCATTTTTTTCCTCAGACCTAAAAACCTCTTAAAACAGCTACGCTCAGGGCCAAACTCTTGGGGCTCCCAGTGCAGCCCTGTGGGCTCAGCCCACAGCTCCTCTTTTCTCACAAGGAGAGACTCATTTGAAATGTTTGCAGAAACCCTGTCAATCATCTTTTTTTTCTTCCCCCATCTAGTAAGTACAGCCTTGAGAGGATACACATGAGCACATGTAGGCAGATCCTCTTCAATCAGATCTCTGACATGGACAGCTCTGCGTGTACTAGCAGGACTCTGGGCTCTCCTGGGTGCAGTATGGAAAAACCTGGGTCTCCTGGGGCCAGTGGGAACCCCATAAAGTTCAACAAGTGTAAGATCCTGCATTTGGGTCAGGCACTCAGCAGTATAAATGATGATGGGATTGAGAGCAGCCCTGAGGAGGAGGGCTGGGAGATACAGGTGGAAAACTGGGCACGAGCTGGTAACGTGCTTGCAGCCCAAAAAGCCAACCATGTGCTGGGCATGGTGCTCTGAAGCCCCTGATTCCATGCACAGACTGAAACACTGCCTTTTACTTTTTCAGCTTAGTTCTTGTTTCATCTCATTAGGCAATTTAATCTCATCTAGTGGGTGTCAATGAGCTCAAAGTCCTGTACCTGGCAATCAACAGGACATTTCTGCACTGTTACATGTTCCATCATATGCACACAAATACAGTAACAGAAATGTCCTTTCTGACTGAAGAACAGGCAGCAAACAATACAGGTTCGGGTGCTGCCTGCTGAGGGACAAGCAGGACCCAGAGAAGACTTTCCCTATTACAAAATGCAGAACAAGCAAGACAAAATACAACTGCAGGGAGAAATATTTGTGTAGTATTTTCTGCCTTTCCAAACCAAACTTCTGGTATTCACAGAGGCTGCCACAGGAACCTGTGCTCACAGCTACTCCCCTGACTGCAAGCTGGGACAATTGTTTGGCTACAAAGTAAGATCTTGAATAATTTTGTCCAATTTGGTTTAGTACTCCCAAACTGTCAGGATCTCAGAGCTTAGCTCTGCCTCTCCACATCAAACACTCCCTGTTGTGGAAGGCTGCCCACCTTCCCTTCGTGCCAGCTGCCCTGCTGCTTCTCCTGGAGCTGCTCGGATCCTGCCAACCCTCTGACTGCACAAGCTGCCTATTCAGTGTGTTAAACTCCTGTAGAAAGGCTCACATGGAAGCCCTTCACCTTTTAGGAGCAGGCAAAGATTTCTCACTGGTTGCTCCATCCATATCCAGAGAACCTGAATTCCAGCTCAGAGTAGGTAATCCCAAAAGAATTTCCTTACTTTTCACCTTGAAATGCTGGAACAAAGAGTTTTGTTTTACATGGTTTGCTGCAGATTTCCTGAGAGAGTTTTGGTCCTTAGCAGTGTCCCAGGAGATCTTACACCCCAGGGGATGGTGCAGCAGTGACCTGGATCTTTCATAGTTATTTGAGAACAGATCTGATAAGCAGACTGGAGGGGTTAGACAGGTTCAAACAGCCTGGTGAAATTCCTTTTCTCCCCTTTGTGTTTCTCTGCTGTCATGCTTTCCTATTTTTAAAAGATTAAGATTCTACTTAATATCAGAATGAGTAATTAATAGGACAAGACAGAAAACTTTATAGGAGCCTCCCAGCTCGCCCTGTGTACCCTTGAGGTTACTTGAGGTGACCTGGAACATCACCTAGGCAGTGAGGGATGGAGGAGAGGGGAGGCTGCTTACATCTCCAAAGCAAACACCACTTATGCTGAAGAAGGAAAAAGGAGGATTTCACTCCAACAAGAGAAATGAAACCTTTCCCAGGGAGAGCATGCAAGGAGCCCTGGGAGCCCTGCCTGGGTGCAGGACAAGGAGATTTCTGGGCAGGACAAAGAGTGCAGCCAGGCTGACATCTGGGTGCTGATGAAGGTAAGTTTTTATATTGTTTATGTATTTACATTTACATCCTGGGATGTGCCCAAAGATGAATTCATCTGTTGCAAAGGGGCCAAATGCTCGCTCAGCAGTGGCCAGACACTTGGGTCTCCTGGCTAAACATCACTGGGTAAAAGTGGAGAACCAAGAAACCTAAAATGAATCAATCCTCTCCTCCTTAGCACGAGTTTGAAATTACAAAGGGAACAAACGAGGTAGAGCCCAAACTGTGCAGCAAAGGAAGCGAGTCAGGGGTGCCCACCTCTCTGAAGAGCGCGCCATAGAACTGAACAATGTAGGGGCAGTCACTGCTTCGCATCACCACATCAAGGTCCATCAGAAGCTGCTTCTGCTCCTTTTCATCCACTGTCGACCGAATTCTCTGAAAGAGGAAGAGTGGCAGAGACTTTATCACTTCTGTGCCAGTACTGTATCCTCAGCCCTGCTGATGGAGACACGGGACCCCAAACCCAAGCAGAGCAGGCAGCCCCACCCCGGGCACACTCAAAAACACTCCAGAGAATCAAGCAGTGTTCTCAAATAAGAAATGTAACTTCTAGAACTTCTAAAGCTGTTTAATCAGACTATAAAACCCTCAGTCCTTGCATAAGCATCAACATTTTCAGATGAAATGTCAGAAAGAAATTAAAGAGCTGAAATTTCATTGAAAACTAGAGCAAAACAACAAATCCAGGCTTTAATTTCAAAACAAATTCCCACACAGTTCTTAGCCATGTTGGACAGGGCTTGAAGACTGGTTTGAAATTTAACCAAGGAACATTATGTTTAAAATTTCTAAGCACAGAAGCCAAAAAGGCTCCTTTCAACAGCCTCCATCATGGCAGGGGAGAAGGGACTGTAACCCAGGGAACACATTTCTCTGGTAATGTTAATGATGGGCAGCAGTCCTGTGAGCTCTTCTCATAAAACTAACAATCCTTAGTGCTGGCCTAGGGAACATCAACATTGTATAAAAGATACTTTATATATATATATATATATATACACACCCCACGTGCATATAGAGATATACATGTATGCACACACTATTCTTTATATATATATACTATATATTATGAAAGGTCTCATTCGGGCTTGAAAAAACAACCCACATTTGAAAACAGAAAACTACATTTTCAAACATGAAACTGGTTAAATGAAGGATGGAGACGACCATCCACAGTTTTTCGTGTGATTTTACAGATATATTTAACATCTTGCACTAATTAATACATTCCCTGAATCACAAGTGAGGAAATCGTGATCCTGAAGCTGTGACTCATGTTGAAAAACCATTAAAAAACCCAAGAAAAAATACCTGGCAAGAAGTCCAAAGCAACAGAGGTAGCCAGGACTCTTCTCAGGGACAAAAACTACATGGCTATCCAAGAAAGAAAAATTATTCAAGCTTGGGGAAAAAATCTGCAAGATGCTAGCACCCATTTCACCAACATTGTGGCCCCATGGGCAACTGCTGGTGGCATCAGGACCACACATCAGCCAGCACAGGCCAGGTGCACGAAGGTTGGCCATTCATCTGGCACCACACATGAAACAGTGCACGATTATGCACTTCAGGACTTATTTTGTGATGACCCATACAAAGCAAGGACAGTATCAACACTGTAATTTTCCTTACCTGTAGTGTATCCTGGTACTTTGGTATTTAACCACTTGTTCTTAATGTTCTAGTACCTTGGCCTAGACCAGTAAACGCTATGTTTATATCGCCCTTTTCCCACCCTGTGAATTCTAAAGTTCTTGGGGACCTGTCAGGAGACTTGTCCAGCACCTACAGTCTGTACCACCCGTGGTGTGCTGAGCAGGTGGAGTTCTGTGTCACCAACAGAGCAAGAAGCAGCTCAGCGGGCCAGGAACAGAACTAAAACACTTCACCTCCAGGTCACTGGTTCAGGTCTGTTGCACACAAGTTTAGACTGGCTCTTTCCTGCTCTTGTGCCCTCACCAGACAAAGCTCTGCAATCCCCCCGAGAGGCTGAAGGCTGAGCAGAGTGAAGGTCTCTCCCCAGGTGAGGCACCAGCAGCACTGTGTGAAATGGAACTGCCACTGCTCTGACCTCCCCAGAGGGGGATGGATGCCAAAGCCACCACCATGACCAATAGCTCAGTATCTCACTGAGACATGAACCACACTGAAAAGGTCACCTCTGGTGAAGAACCAAAAGGAGCTTTTCTCCATACTGTGACTTGTGCCCTCCTTCTGTGCCCACTCCATGTCTGTCTCTAAAAAGCCTCCTTCCTGGTCATCTGAGCATTGTCCCAGGCTTGCTTTGCATTCCCCCTGTGCCTGCACTGTCCTGTCACAGCCAACCCCACAGCACCCTCCCCAGAGTCCACAGCTCCTCCTGAAAGCATTTCCTCCCACCTTTGACATTCCTGCTCAGCTGTCACTTGTCCAGCTCTGGAAACCATGTGAAATGGTTCTCCACCACACTGTATGGTGGAGGCAATTTTAATGGCACTCCAGAACAACACTGAACCACTCCTCTTCCCAAACACGAGCTCCCCAGCAAGAAGGGCTGGCAGAGGATCCAGAACACAGACAGTGGGTCAGCTACAGGGCAGAGGTCCAGGCAGACACAGGAGCCAAAGGACAGCTTGAGAAGCCAGTGTGGACACTCCAACAAATACTGCTTTGGAGAGTGAAAGCAATGACATGATACAAGATTGGGAGGTCTCACACAACAGTGCTGGAGACTGGCAAAGCCAAGAGGAGGGGAGAACTCTGGGATCAGCATGCAGTGCAGCACACAGATAGGGCCAGCCCAGGCTGGACACGGTGGCTCTGTTTAGCTGCAGTGTGCCACAGAGCCTGCTGCAGCCCAGCACTCCCAGTTCACCAGCACAACAGGGAAGGTGAGTGAAGTCAACAGCAGTCACTACCCAAATAGCACATGAGCCATGACACAACCTGCTACCTGAAACCAAGGCACAGTGCAAAGCACTGCAGAGCTCCTACAGACACACCCCCTAAGGACATGGGACATGGCAGGGAAGGAAGACACAAGGTGAGGAAGCTGCTTGAAGGCAGCAGTTCAAACAGGGATGGACAGGCTGACTTTGCTTCAGGCCTTACAGCTCTCAGCCCAGTCACTCTCCTGCAGGCAGTCACTGGTAAATCACTGACAAGTGACCCCACGGCCAAACAAGCCATGGATGGAAAAAGGGGGATTTTTTAGTAGAAGCTTTTGGAGTCTCCTTTTTAACAATTCCTTGTTGGCCTCCAATTTAATCTGAACCAAATCCTCTAGGAGAAAATTCTCCAGCCCTTATAATTCAAACACAGGTAGGACAAAGCCTTCCAACACCAGGAAGAAGAGTTTTGAAGCCACGCTCTGAGCAGCATCAACAGCAAAAGTACAATCTGTGCTGTGGATTGTGCCACTCTGAAACCTAAAACCAGGCAGATTCCAGAAACAGGACCCAAAACAGAAGAGACATCATCCAGTCCAATACGCACACAGAAAGATTCAGGTGCAATGTGAAGTGACTGGTTGAAAAAAATTAAAAAAAAAAAGGAAATGGAAAAAAGGAAAAAAGCTGTAAACACCAAACTGAAACTCAGCTCCTTGAGCTGTGAGACAACTCAGCACTGTCCCAAGCACAGGGCTCACCTGTGTCCTCAGCAGAAAGCTCAGCACAGCAGTGCCTGGCAGTGTCACAGGAGAAGTGGTCCTTCCATGGGATGGCAGGGATTTGGGACAACAAACCAGGAAGGAGAGTTTGCCCAGTCACTGCTGAGGATGGGAGGTATCTATCTCCCCATCTGAAACACATTTACTGCCGACTGAAGTAGATTGCAATTGGTTTCCCACCTCCTGTGATGAGGCTCTCCCTCGCCACTCCTTTCCAGCCCTTGCTCATCCACTCCCTCCCCAGCTACCCTCCCAGCAGGGCTGGGAACACTGGTTTCCCCAACTCTCAGCCAGCAGACTTAAACAGATGACTGAAAAAGAAAATTCTGAAGGTGCCAGTTTGGGAGAAGGAACTCAATTGTGGGAAGAATTACAACGATGGTTTGGCAATAAAACTCCAGCACTTTTCTTCAGAAGTCATGTGGACATGGGAAGGACAGAAATTTGCACCTGGATGGAGATCAATATAATAATGTGTCATTCTGATGGGCCTTTATGGGCTATCAGGCATCCAGGTAAGGATGGAGGAGTCATGGAGGTATAAATAAATGTTGAATTTCTGCTCAGAGGTATTTGATAGTTAACAAACTCCTTCTGCTGTGAGACTGCCATCAAGAAATCCAAGAAAGTTGGACAGGAACTTCTTGTTTAAGGCTGTGGATGAGAGAACAAGCACTGACTACAGGCAAAATGATGTGCAAGAGACACTGCTCTGAACAAGAAACAGCTCCATGGCTTTCTGGCTTCTCCAGGAAGAACAGGGATTGTTTATGGGTTTGACACCTCTGATTATCCAACTGATCTTGAAAATGCTTCTGATTTCCTTAGGACAAGTTTAGAGCAGAAGTAGAACACGTAAAAAAACATTGTTCAACTTAAGAGAACACAGGAAACCAGCAACAATGGCTGAGGACACTGTAACTGGAGGCTGGACTAGGCAATACTGCAGAGTGGGACTAAATCAACCAGGCTGAGGATATTGGAAGATACAGAAAATTCTGGCCTACAGCTGAAAAACACTTTTGTTTGAGGTGAGGGAAAACTGAATAATGTAGACAAAAACACCCTCTCCCCCAGCTGAGTTACTCTCCCAGCTGTAACCACTCCTGACAGAAAAGTAATTCAATTAAAAAGAAGTGCAAGATGCTTCCATGAGGCTGTGATAATAAGCTTGAAGGTCAACCAAAGCACAAACCACTCCACTTGTCTCTGGGTGATTTATTTCTCAGCCAGCTGAACTGGTTCAAATGAAACTGGCAGAAGCTGCTGATACTGAACCCCAGATGTCCAAGGTGGTCCTTGCTGCAGGGCAGAAGAGCTGAGGAACAGGAGGTGAAGATCTCCAGCCTGAGGCTCAGACATCACTGCCAGGAACACCAGATGCTCAGACACCACTTTAGGCTCCTGACCTGCACAGGAGCCACCCAACACATCAAAGGTTGACTATTTTAAATATGTGCTTATTTATTTTATGAACTTTTTAAACAAGCAGCTTTCCCAGCCTTCTGGAGGCACTGTGAAGTACCCTGGCTAATAAAACCCCACACCATGGACAGTATTTCAGTGCAAAGCAGAGCATCCTGCTCTAACTGGAAGAATGCTCTCCCCAGCTTCCATTCCAGTTTGGCCTATGTTTTATTTTTTTTTTTTTTTCATTTATATTCCAGGGATCTTTTAAAACATCATTTTTGTGTGAATTATCACCAGGGCCAGAAGGAAACCTCAGGACAGAAATTACACCCTCTAGCAGCTGGGTGAGTTCCCCAAGAAAACATTTCCTCCAAATAAATGGGACTTCTCTACGTGCCCCTAATTTGTAGAACCCTCATGGAAGAAGAGGCACAGTCCCTGGAGCAGATGGGACAACACTGTGTGGTGATGCCAGAGGGCAAATGCAAAAAGGGCTGGAGAACTGCACATACTGTGGAGCCTCTCAGACAAAACCAGGAGAGACAGCACTGGAGCACTGAGGAGGAACCAGGGCTCTCTGCACAGTGGAGAAGCCCAGGACAAAGAGTCACAAGTCACTTAGGGACTGCCACAGACTGGGAAAAGCCAGACTAACACAAATACAAGAAACCAGAAGGAAAATCAAAGGATAGTGGGTAGAACTGGAAGCCCGACAAGGGAAGGTCACAAAGAGCTGGTGTGGCACACAAACACCACCAGCCAGGAAAAGAGACTTCTCCAAGGAAAATGAGGAGCCAGGAAGAGAAAACCTGACCAGGTGAGGATTTAGCATACAAACTGACCTTGCAATTATCAGTTTGCATAGCCAGATCTGGCCCTGGACAAAACTGGGCTGTTCTCTTTTCCACCTGGGAAAGTCTTGACCTTGTATGCCAATAAATCCTCAAGAAAATGAAAAAGGTATTTTCAGTGATAGGAAGACTGTGATGGCAGCTGACCCAGCTCAAAAAGGTCCATCTCCAGGAAGATCTGAAAGGAAGAGACCTAAAGAACGAAAGGATTGGTTTTTATTTGGAAAAAAATTGGAAGGTTAGGAAATCATAATGCAACATTTTCCAGGGGTAAAAATGAGGAAGGCTTGAACACAAATCCTCTTGAGCTGGATCCCTCTTTCCTTCATCTTCTCCCCCTTTTTCTGATAGCTCTAGGAAGAGGCCCTTTATGGCAGAAAGCAGAAGGGATGCACAAACAACTGCAGGTGGCAGCAACAGGAGCAGCAGGTGCCTGCTCCCACAGCCCACTCCAGCCTTCAGCCTATTCCCAAAGAGGTACAGAATGTCTTTTTGTCATTGAAACAAGTATTCACAGAGGAATGACCAAGGCTAAAGGAGAGGGAGGAGCAGCAGGACTCACCAAGAGCTCATCATCCCAGCCATCCTCCACCAGATGAAGCTTTGCTGCAGTGGTTTCAGCCATCGATACAATGAGGCCTTTTTCAGGCTCATTTTCTTCCTTTGCTACTGACTCTGGAGCACAGATGAAAAGTCTTCTGACTCACCCAGGGCCTGGCAACCCTGGCCATGCCAGGAGACTCATTAAAGGTGCCAGGATTGCACCTGCCAGGACCCATGGACTGATAGACCAAAATGTGTTACATGGAAAAATGAAAGAAAAAGGTGTCTCCACCTGCAGATCTGAAGTAATTTTGGTGATATTTCAGCCCTCAGGAATTATTTTCTGGACATGGGAAGGACATGGTAAGAAAAACTGGATGTGCAGCAAAAAAAGGCTGTGCTGGGGGAGCCCTGGGGACACAGGAGCCACACACTCCAAGCAGGGGAAAGCTTGGGAAGTGTCAAAGAACTGTTCCTTGGGCAAAGGCATGACAGGCTACAAAAAGCCAGAGAAAGGAGCTGGGAATAGGATTTGAAGATATGCTCTGGCAGCCACACTTTTAGGGAGCAAGGATGGTGCCCAGAGGTGCCCAGCTGGCCTGGCACAGCAGGAACTGCCTTCAACCAGAGGAAGACTCCAGCAAGGGGGAAATGAAAAATATTTCAAGCTGCACACTTGCAAAACAAGGAGGATTTGAATCTCCCTGTGGTAGAATGGAGTGAGACAAGCCTGGTCATGGCAGTTGCAAGCAGGACATGGCCCTTCCAGAGTGGGGTAGGAATTTCCTGACTGTGCTGGGAATTTGCAGCCACAGTAGTGGAAATCTGGGGAGCGGTGGAGAAGAATGGAGGAGCAGCTGGGACAGGTCCTTGTACTAATTTTCTCTGCATCTAGTGAGCAGAACAGCCAACTTTTGCCTTGCAGCCTCCATATAACTGTTTCCTAATTCTGAATGTCCTTTGAAGGATGCTTGGCTTGCTACACTGGTGCTGCTCTTGGGGAAGCACGGGAGGGACAGCTGCCCAACCAAATAACCACACATCAGCTTCACAATCCAGCTCTGAAGGGTTCCTGTCACCTGCCCCCAGCATGGTGCCACACCACAGAGCTGCAGGTGTCACAGAGATCATAGCCAAGACCTCACTAAACTGACACATTCTCACAAAACACAGTTTCCCTTCCCAAACCTCTCTAACACAAGAGCTTTATGTTGAAGGACAACAGATGGCCAAAGGCAACAGTTCCACGGTGAAAAGACCACAAAGCTTGAGAGAAAGAGTGAGCAGGAGGGCAACAGTCCCCAACATGGACAGATAAATATAGAGAAGGAACAGGAAGATTAATGCACAACCATGGCTGCCCCCCCAAAATAAAAGCATCAGGAGGCTGAGAAAGGAAAGTCTGAGGAATGTGGGATGAACTAGTCCAAGCTTAGCCCCATCCTGAAACTTCATCTCAAAGATCTGCACCATCCAGGCTGGGGAATTGCTGCTGCTGCCTTGGAGGCCTCACTGACTGTTCTACCCACAGGTCTTCCTTTGCTCAATTCTGTGTTTTCTCCCCACTGGGACAAACAGAACAGATGCTTACCACTACTGTTTTAGAAATGATGCTGTTGCCCAAACCCTCCAACCTTTCTTCCCCAGCAGGCCTAGCCATGTCCACCCAAAAGAAACAGGGTCAGAGAAAAGAAGGTGGCACCAGCCCAGCCCACAGCTTTAACATTTCACAGTTTGGTCACTGCAAACAAATCAAATTGACTTATTTAAAAGTGAGCCCCCAAGCCCAGAATCCCCCTGAGGCTCAGAACACACCTTGTTCCTTGGGAAAGCCAGCTCAACATGCTGAGCCATGCCATCTCCAGCTGCGTGCTTCAAGGACACGGAACTGGTGCCTTCTGCCTCCCACATGGCTGTACCTGCACCACGGGCCCTCAACACTGACAAGATTCACCTAGGGTGCTGAAAAGCCTTTTGCAAACAGTGTGGGACAAGAGAACCCCTGTGCCAGCACACACATCTTCTCCATGACACGAGCTAATCCAACAAAGTGCCCTTCTCCGCACGGCTGTAGCCACCGCAGAGCTCCAGGAAACGGCCACTCAGCCCTGGGGGTGTGCCCCATTCACACCCATGGCCACCCTCACCCACGGGGGAGAACTGCAGGCACCCAGGTCACACCCCTTGGGTCTGAGAAGATGGAGGTGTCCAGGAATCATTGCACTATACCAGTGTTTTTTAACCTGTCATCTGCAAACTACATCCATGAGTTCTACCAAAGGCGACTGAAAGAAAGCAGCCTTTAGCTACAGGCAACCTCTAGTTCCACTGGAGACTTTTAGGGATTCAAACCCAGGTTGAAACAGCACTCCATGGTGATCCAAAACACTCAAGAGACCTAACCAGTGATGCCACCACTGCGAGGAAGTCAGTATGCACTGGAGAAGACCAAAGGGTGGGGGTTACTCCAGTAACCTGACACACTGGAGACAGGTATGAATTATTTCAGAGCAGCTGGAGCTGGGGCTGAGATACATCTGCCTGGCATGTGAGATCAGCAGGGAAAATGTTTCCAGATCGGATCAGGGAATATTCCAAAGAAGACAGAGAGTTGGAAAAGACAGCAACACAGACTCCTACATAGCTCACTTCTGCTTTTCCCTGGGAGCCATAAGAGCACTTACAGCTAATATCAGAGTTAAAAGATAGATGTCATTAGCAACCTGCAGTGAGCAAAGGAAAGGACCAGAGAGAGAGAGAACAGCTGCTGCCCTCCTCCATGGACAAGCAGCTCCTCAAAGATGCCCAGTGAGCAGCACTGCCGTGGCAATACAGATGATTATTGCCCAGCTGGGAGAGGAGGCTGTTCCTGGTTCTAAGGTGAGTTTTTGGGTAGCATAAAGTAGAAAATGGACAGTCAAGAAACCTGCTACACTTTCCACCTCCAGGACAGTCTGACATGGTAAGCACAAAGCAGGCACTCCATCATATACCAGTAAGAGCACAACATTCCCTAGAAAACATCCACTCCATTCCAGCTCCTTCTGGCAAGGATCATCATGGCACATATGCTGACATAAACAGCTAATTTTAAGCCATTACCTTATTTCACAAAAGACACCAAGAAGCTATGAGATGTCAAGTTGTGCCTACCACCAGCCTAGGCTGTACCTGAACCAGTGACCCAGAGGTGAAAGGCCCGTGCCCCATCATCAGTCTCCAGAGACGTGTGATCCCCTCAGAACAGCAGGTTCCTGATAGACATTTTGAAAAGGGCACAGCAATTATGAGAACTTCACAAATCACCTGAAAACATGCCCATTATACACTGCATTTTCAGCAAACAGCAGCCTTTACACCAGAAATAAATAGAACAGAGCAGTAGATGGGTGCTAGATGGAAGAACCTTAATTCTCCATCACACTGCATCCCAGTGGACTGAAGTACAAATGTAAGGATGGGCATCACCTACTTTAACTGCCATAATTTGCCCACTTGGTTTGTGGACCATTTTGTTGACAGAACCATAAGCGCCTCGTCCAATTTCTCCAAGGTCTTTCAAGTCCTCTGCTGTAAAATCCCAATGTTGTTCAGGGGAAATCTTCAATTTTCCTGATGATTCAATGCTGTGTGTTCTCAGTCTCTCTCTGTCAAAAATATTGGGAAGCAATTTTTCCACATTTTAAATAGTCTTTAAATGTCTCTTTTCAGCACTTGATTAAACATTAGAAGAGAGGGGTTCACAAAGCTACAGCAACAATCTGACTCCACGAAGGATTTTGGTTGGGGTGGGGGGTGGAGGGGTGAGGGAAAATGTTAAATCAAAAATGACATACACTTGCCCACAGCTTTAATTAAGGGTAAGTTTCTCCAGCTGCAGCATAAAATTCAATATGTCTCATAGAATCATTCTAAGCACTCATTTACACAGTTCTTTCTACTTTGCACAAAATACAGCAGGCTGTGAGCAGGATCTGGTAATATGCAGCACCAAGAGCCAGAAGAGCACGCCCAGCCCCATCTCCCCAAAGCTCCTGCTGCTCTACACCACCACATCCCAGCACCTGCCTCCCTTCCAGCTGCAATTCTATCAATACAGGCAAAGCTCTTCTGGCTAAACTAGTGAGACTTTAGGAATAAAGTTTGTCCTTAATGAAAAACTGCTATTAAAGAAGAAAATAACCCAAAACCCCAAAACTCAATACACTTAGATAATAATTTAATTTATCCAAAACCAAATCAAGAGCCAATCATTTATAAAAACCAAGACAAGTTCTTTGTGACATATGAAAACAAAATCTGCCTGTTCAAGTGTGTATTCACCAAGCACCTAAATTAACTTTCTCAGGCAAACCCTGCCCCTACTGAAGCCACCAGGATTTGCCCAGGTAAGGAACAGATGAATGTCCAAAATTTGTGAACAGAAGAGTTCAAAGGTGCCCCCAGTGGCTCATTCACATGCAGCAATGCTACCATTGAATTAGTAGGAAATGCACAAGTAGTTGCAACACTTTTCATCTTAAAATGCCATGCAAAATTTCAGTTTTTCAATAGTTAATTAGCTGATTCACACTTCTTGAGTCATAAAGTAAGCCCACATTTTCCACTTCCAGGATGCACTGCAGACAGTTCCCACTGCAGGGCACACTGATCTCACACAGATTTTTTAAAGCACACAAGTACTTGTGAGCACCCTGTGTACAGGAGAGATCAAACTCACTGGATATTTGATCCAGCCCCCACTTCCCTGTCCAGGGTCTGACCCAACGAGCAGAACACACAAGGAGGATTCAACCAAACACATGGAGCTTATTGAGTTCATAACCGAGGAATAAACAGGTCACGGCTGATTCCACGCTGATAAATCCCACGTTGGTCACCAGCAGCTGCAAACACCACCCAGCTGGGGACCCAAGCAGGACTGGGTTTTATTGGGATCCCAGGTTTTGTGAGGGCAAAAGGCCAATTGACTGGAGCAGCTACAGTTCAAATGGCTTCCTCTGCTGCACTTTGGGTTAGTGCTGCCACATTTGGAGCAGCTGCATGTCCTGAACCCTTGAGCCATTCGATGAAAGCCTTTGGGATCAGCTCCTCTCCCCACTGCTGGGCTGTGTCTGCCATGGTGTTTCCTGCTCTCTAACCTGCCCAGCTCAATCTGCTGTTCCCTTCAGTGCCCCTACACTGCCCTTAGGAGGGATTTAGGAAAGCACCTGATAGTGCTACAAGCACAGGTGGGACAGACACACCATCTCAGAGCTCCTGTGCAGAATAAACACTGCATTCAGTGGGGTTCTCCACAGAAATTGCTTACTAAAAAGCGATGAATGAAAAAAAAAGGCAGCAAAATGACAAAAAAGAAAAGAACAGAGGAAAAAAAGAAATGGGAAAAAAAATTAAAAGAAACACGACCTCCACATGTGCCAAGTGTCTCACAGACAGCTTCTGTTGGGAGCTCCTGAACTGGTTTCTGTCTAACTGCTCCACCATCCTGTTTTGTCAGTGCCATAAAAATAGTTCTTGTTTTGAGGGAGGAAAGGAGGTGAGAAGCACCATGCCAAGGAGGCACAGGCAAACGGGCATTTCCTGCCTCACCTCCTGCCAGCTGGTGGGCACGAAGGAGCATGATGTTGGAGAGCTAAATCCTCTTCAAAAGGCAGAGGAAAAACAGCAGAGAGGTGAAATTTAACAGAGCGTGAAATGTTGCATTTTGGCTGACTGAGCTCCTTTTCCAGCTCTTATTTGAAAATAACATTTCATATCAAAGTTCTCATGCAGTTAAAAAAATTTAAACATTGAGGTAATTTATGCAAATACGCAATTAAACCCTTCTCCTCTCTTCCCTCTGTTTTTCAGACTAGAAAACTTTGCTTTTCTGACCCTACACCAGAAGAGAAAGCGAATTGGAATTCATTATTTCCTTGTCACACAAGCAGCCTGTGTGTCCCCAGCTGTGGCATGAAAGCAGATCTGTGCCATTGTTCTGCAGCTGCAGGATGGTGCCTCGAGCTGCCGGCAAGAAGGTGGGAGCTCAGGAATATCCCCTCCCCAGGGCTGCACTGAGGGCTCTGCAGCTCGCCAGGGGTCTGGATCGAGATAGATCATTACCATCCACCCCCAAACCCTCCTGTCTTGGAGCTTGGCTTCATTTCCATTATGTATTTATGATGCCATCTGCCTTGTCTCGCAACCACGGCTCCTGCTTAGCTTTTCTCAAATACCATGGGAAATGATCAAATAACCAAATTACCAGTTTGACAGAATGATAGATACTTGAATAGAGGTTTTGCTCACTTAGCTGATTTCCCCAAGCAGGGCAGTTTTCCTTTAAGCAGCATGGCCCACCTCAGGAGTCATAACTGGAATGCAATAATTGCTTTTAATGTCAAAAACACCTACACTTTCTATCCAGAATCTTTCAGTGTAAATCAAAATCCCAAAGGATTCTCCTGCCAAGAAAGCAGCTCAAAAATGCAAATGTAGAACAGACTCCCTGCGTTGATCTAAATTGGGAATTTTTTGATGTAAATCTCAGTGAGGCAATGAAAACTAAACCACCAATGCAGGACATCTGTCTGTATGTTTGTACTGCTGCAGATATATGAGGACATAAATCCACAGCATGGATATGCCTCCAAAGGCAAAATAGCCTGTCTAAACCCTCCACTTCATCCTGGTGCTCTGGATACTGCAGCAGCCTGCTTCAGAGAACAGCAGGACAACCACACAGCCCAGGGTCTAGTGAAGGTAAAAAGTAATTAATGCCCAGTCCCTGGGATTAGTGCACATCACAGTTTGCACAGAAGTGAGCAGAGCTGAGCCTTCTCTCACCATTTTGTTTCTAAGCTGCGCAATCGAACCTTCTCTAAGGCTGGGAATGTTGGGCAGAATTGGGCATACATTCTCCATATGCTCAGGGTGTGTAAGACGGACTTGTGGGGCTTCACATATGATTTTAAAAAATAATATAAATAGCTAAAGTGGGCTAGTACTCCTCAAATAGTTAAAAGTAGCATTTCCAAAAGCACCTTAGAGTGACTACAGCTCCTGACAACTCATCCAGGGCTTGAGCTTCCAACTCTCCATCTTCCTTTTGAAAATTTTTGAAAAGAGAACGAAAAAGAGGCTGAGGAGGTGGCTGCAATCCTTGCACTTGAAAGGCACCAATGTGTCGGTCTCACTGCAGATGGTTACTATGCCTGTCACAGCAGTTATTCCAGGGATTAGGAGCACCAAGCAAGACAACAGCTCCTCCAAACAGTTGTCCTTTGTCAGAGCTGTGTCCAGCTTGGCAGGAGGCGGGCGGGCGCTGGCGCCAGGCACCGCCGGGCCCAGCACGGCCACGAGGCTGCTGCCACAAGCTGCACAGCTGGACACATGTGGGAAGGTCTGTGACGGCCACAGGAGCCCAAAATCTCCTGTGGAGACCCACGGAGACCTTGGGAAGCTCCCACACAGGCTGTGTCAGTTCCCTGAGCCCTGCTGTTAACAACCAACTGCAGGCAGGCCATAACTTTTTAAAGCAAGCATTTCCTTGGGATGAAAAGGGACTGTTGAAAGAAACAGAGAAAAGCTGGTGGGTTTCTTTAAGTAAAACTGAAAGTCAACAGACATGAAGCAAGGCCAGGCAGATGCTGTAGGTAGCCACCTATTTCCTCTGTTTCACTTTGCTGAGAGCTCTGCAGGACTCCGAGAAGCCCAAAAGTTGGCATATTTGATGGTACAGCTGACATCAATAAAATCTGCAGAAGCAAAAAGATCCAAGCAAACCAGGTGTGCTTCCCAAGCCTGCCCACTGCTGGATTCTGCTCAGAAGTCTCTCATTAAAGCTCCTATTGACACTAGGGTTAATGAGAATATGTTCTACTTCTCCACAGGTTTGGTAAAAAGGCTGGCATTTAAAAAACTGATTTGTGGCCCATCAGCCAAAGCTAAAATGTAAATCCTAACAAGAAAGCTTCCAGGCCAACTGCAGGGTTCAAATGACAAACATGGTTTAGGACTGCAGCTGACACGTTCCTACTGAGATTCTCAAGACAGCCTGGAGAGGTTCTACAGAGCTTTGTTTCTTCTATCTCAAAGTCTGTCACTTCCAAAACCATTTTCAGACCTGCAGGCCAATGCTAATAGCATATCAACCCTAATTTGAATTTCACAGGAGAAAGTCTCCAGAAGAAACGTCCTGGTTTTTTTTCTATAGGGGTGGAAATGCTGGTGCTGTCACAAAGTTTTTGGATTCTCAAAAGAAGACATTTTTGCTTTTCATAAACAAACAGCATCCTTGCAAGGGGGACAGAACTAATTTGGGTTTGCTCTGATCCACATAAACTGTCCTGAGGCTTCATTATATTCAGTAGCAGATTCCTAGATATGAAGAAGAGATACAGAAAACGTGGCAAAGGAAGGAAAGTTTTGCACCTGTGAACCACCCAGATTAAAGCAAAGTGCATTTGCTCCCTTTCCTTGTAACCAAGAGGCTGAAATTCTCCCTAGCACTGCTCTGGCTTTTTGTGCTCCTCCAAAACTTTAAAATAATCTTCCAAGAAGTGGAAGATCCCACAGCCCTTCCACAGCCCATGTGTCTCAGCCCAGCACATGCTCAAGGCTGCTGAGAGTCTCCCTGACTTAAATGGGGCTTGGCTGAGGCTTTTAAAATGTCAATACTTTGTATTAAGCTCCCCTGGTAAAATACTGAGTTACAATGGATTTTGATTAACCCTGCCTTTGACATGGAGGAAACCTGTCCACCAATGGTGATGAAGAATGAGCTGAATTTAACTGAGAACATTGATCTCAAACTCATTTTGACTCGGCCATGAGCCAGACTGCAGCACATTCACTGAACTCACCACAGCTGGGATTTCAAAGCTTACACTGGATACAAGAACTTCAGGATAATACTGGAAAACCCTGAGCTAATTAATTTAAACAACCCTTCTGAGAATGCTGATTATTTCCTCTCCTGGGTCATAGGCAGCTCCCTGAGAGAGAACAGCAAACAGAGACACGAGCACAGCCATAGGAATCAACAAAATAACCTCAATACAGACCATAAACAGTTTGCAAAATCATTATTACACAGCAATCACCCGATGGAATGACACTATTTCTGAGACAGTTCCATTACTTTAAGAGATGCCATTTTTGCAGGATGGAGAAGATTTGACAATGGCTAACAGACAGGAAAGCTTACTGTAGCCTGCTGGAAAGTTTCTGGATGAGGTCCGCTTCTCTCCTTTTGAAACTGAACGGGACAATGTGATTACTACCCAGGGTTGCTTGTGTGTCACTTCAGCCAGGAAAAGTTGTGGAAATGACAGGAAAACATGGTGCTGTTATCACATGACACAATAACATACAACACAATACTCAGCTAGTCACACTGCCCACTGAGCACTCAGCATCACAAATTACAGCCAGACCTTTTTCTTCCAATTTCTACCTAAGCAACCTCCCCTCCTTGGGGGCAAAGCAGCACCTGATGATTTGAACTCATTTTAACACATTAAGACAAAAGCAGTTTGTTTTCTTACAGCAATGAGAATTATTATTTCCAACTGTACTATTACTACAATTAGAAACATGCATTAACTTATTAGCCAAATACCTGCATGTTAGTGACATGCAACTTCCTTTGAGGCACATTGACCATCCCTGCTCTGCTTTTCTTGGGCTAACAACTTTTTTTTCCCCTTAAAAAAATTAAAAATCGAGCTTCCATCCTGAATCCACCAATCTAGGACTGGTGGTCTCTCCCAGCTGGGCTTGCCATTCATCAGATCCCCTCTCCCACGCAAGTCTGAATGAACTGAATAACTACATACTTATGCCCTCCAGAGCCCTACAACTGACAAGAGTTAATCACCCCTCTCACTATGAGACTTCTCTAGGAACAAAAATTGTGTTCTGGATCTGAGAGTCCCTCAAGCTGTCCAACTCTAGAAACCTTTCTCAACATGAGGACCTGTTATCTCAGAGCAGTTGGGGCGAGATGGGCCTCTGCTAAGCACTGTGTGGAGAACAAGCCCTGGACACCTGCACCACTGACCACTGTGGCCATGGACACATGGTCAGCAAAGGAAGCAGGGGCTCTGCTCAGCTCCTGGTGGGAACCACCTGAGAGAGGCAGATAATGAGCACTGCTAATTCAGCTGCAAGAAATGGTTTCGTTTCAAATACTCTAAAGAAGTGATTTTTCTAATTCAAACTTCTGTAGGACATAAAATTACAGCTCTAGTCTGCAAAAGTCCAACATCCTGTCCACCACAAAGTACTTTCCATGACCACTTTATACAGCAGCTGATTCTCCTGCGGGCATCCTGTCCATTCAGACCAGACATCTTCCACAGCACATGCTGGAAGTCATTCACTGATACAAAGAGTGAGAAGTTGTCAATAAAGATCTGTGGGGTCAATGCAGTCTCTGAATCTCAAGACTCTTCTGTCTTTATTCTCCATTCCTCGATGTGTACAGAAGATAAAAGCAATGATTGATTCCTTCAGTTTGAACCCACAAAGCAGAAGAGTTGACTCACTTTTCCACAGCCAGGGGAAAACACAAGACATTTTACTACGAGGTGGTGATGGAAGTCTGAAGAGATAAAGGATGTGCCTGTCCTGCTCTGATGAAATGAGGGATCCCAAGTACACATAGTGGCAATGAGCAGTTTATTCCAAGAGCTGGCAGTGGCAGCTGTTCTTAAGTGTTTCCTGCAGGAATGTGGTTTGCAAGGCTTCCATCTGGCATCAAAGGGTTGGAGTCCAGTCACAAACTGTGGTGGTCCATGCCTGACCCTCTCAGATTAACAGTGACACTGACAGCCCTTCAGGGTCAGAACCCAGCTCCACAACACAGCAGAGACACACAGGCACCAAGCTCAGCCCAATGCATAAGCCATGTTCTACTTCGTTACTTGTAAATAATTACTGAACAAGATATTTATCCAAAAATTGGGTAGAGACCAAACCTCTGTGTACACGTAAATATATTTATACACATGCATTCAGAGATGCTACATACAACATTCTGCTTCATCCCATTTTCCCCTCCAAACACCAGTGTGTTCTGCATAGGAAGACAGCAGTTACTGCATTTGCCCAATGAGGAGGGGGAAACATGAGGATATGGGCTCCCTTCAGCCTGAGGACTCCACCCACATGCCAGGACACCAGTCCCTAAGACATACAGGATGTGAGGATGGGACAACTATGGCCCCACTGACCTTGAATCAAAAAAAAAAAAAAGCTCAGAAAGCAGATTCATAGGGCTAGAAGAAAGGAAATACAGAAAGCCAAGAGGCCATGCCATGCTCTCAGGTGGTGTAGAAAGATCAGCAAAAGCATGTCCTGCTCCCTGGAAAAAATGTAACTGCTATCAGTTCCATCTGATGGGTTTTCAGAGGCTGCCTTACAAACTGCTGAGCTCAGACACAGCAATGCTCAGTGTTCCCTCCTGGGCAGGACAGCAGCAATGCACTCAGAGCATCCCCAGGACACCCCGGGATGCAGGAAATGCACAGGTGGCTTGGGATCATTCTGAGTAAAAAGCTCAAATCTCAAGGACTGCTCATGGCAGCAGGGAGAAAGGGAGATATTTTAGCAACTTCCAGTTGTCAAATGGAATTCTGGATCTCACCTGTACTTAACCATAAAAAGTTACTGGTGAGTAATTAATCAGACCATTTGAGTGCTCGGAGATAGCATCGCATCTCACCTTCTCTATAAAGTATGAAATGTGAGTTTTAGAATAGCTTACAGAATTTTCCAGATAAAATGGTAATGGACAAACACACCAGTCTTTAAAAACTCTGAGAATACAACATACCCAGATGTTATTTACTGAAAAGTTCAACATGACTGCAGCTGTGGTCTCCCCCTTTCTCAAGAGCCCTGCAGAGAAGACTGAGGTATTTTGGTGTCCTGAAAGCTTTGAAAGTCTCCACACACCAAGACTTACAACCAGCTTGCCTAGAGCATGTACACAGCTATCCTTGCTGGTGGATGCAGAAGCTTGAAATAAAGGAAAGAAGGGGAGAAAATTTGCTTCTGGTAACACAACAGCATGAAGGGAAGAGCTGATACCAACTCTGAAACTACTCAACCTACTTCCCCTGCTTTGAAACAAACTCTGCTGTAGTTAAATCCTGGTGTGAGTTATGCAGCTGTGCCAGGAGCAGACGTGTCCCCTGGATGTGTGAAGAGGGCTGCAGCTCAGGAGCCCTCGGGGTCTGCTGCACACTAATGGGATAGCTCTGCTCCTGCCAGACCCAGCAGTACCTCGGAACCATCGGGACACAACCAGAGGAATTACATAAACCCAAAGTTCTTAAACCACACCAAATCCTCCATAGCCTGAAGCCATGAACTGCTCTCAAGAAAGGCAGCACCAACCCTCGTCTTACACACAGCAAGGAGAACGGGGGAAATTCCCATTCTTCATGGTCAGGATCACAGACTTGCCTAAATTGTCTTCCTCAGCGGACTACACAAGGCATTATCAAAGCACTGACCTTGTATTCATGTTTATAAACCTTGCTTTTGGAACCAAGCTGACTAAGCAAGGAAAATGGTCATCCCCAGCTCTCCTGCAGGCTCTGGAGCACAACAGGTACCCCCAAAGCAGTAACTTGGTCCTGCACAGGCTGCAAACACTGGGCTTTTGCCACGGGCATGGATGGAGCAAGGATGATGCCTTGTCTGTGTCTCAGGGAAGGATCTGGCCAACCACAGGTCAGCACCACATGGAGCCATGTTACTGGATAAAGGGGAGGTAACACAGCTCACCAAAAGCCAGGCATGAGAAGGGAAGTCTACAGGAAACTCCTCCCCATGGGAGACATCCCTAGCTTTGCTCTTTTGTCCAGACACTGTGTCCCAGCAGGCAACCACACTGATGGAGATCTCACATTAAATGAAGTCAAGTTCAGTTTGAAAAAGAACATTTCCAGCTTGTTGCTCTACCTTTCTTATTCCCACTGATCCAGAATAATTCACATCCCTCCACACCATTCAACTCAGTAGAAAAAATCTGGCAGTCAACTCAAAACCACTGCTCTTCAGGGACTTACCCCAGACACCACCGTAGTGTCCCTGGAAAAGTGAGGGCAACACTACTAAAAATACCTTTACAGGTAACACAGCTCTGCCACTACCCCATCTCACCTTCCTTTGCCCAACGTGCCATGGAAAACAGGCCTGAGGGGGCAGCCCAAGCATCAGCCATCGCACCATGAATTAGGAACTGCAGGATGTTCATGCCTTGGCGTGTGAGCCATCTGTGTTGCAGCTCAATGGCCAAGGATGGCTGTGTTGCCATGAGGGCTCACAAGGACAGGCACAGAAGCCTCAGCCTCCCCCTCCTTGGATAACCCAACCCCTCTGCCACCACAGCTCCTCCACCACCCCAGTACCCAGCTGCTGTCTCTGTCTGGGCAGGACAGGCCAGGTCTCAGGGCTCTGGAAGGTGGCTTGCCACCATCACCATCCTCTCACCCACCATTCCTCTTCCCACCATGGAGGGGATGGGCTTCCCCTGAGCCCCAGGCAGGGGTCTCGTTATGCACCACACCGAGAGTGTCAAGGCTGCAAGGTCTGAATTGTGCCCCCAGATGAGCAGCTCTGGCCATGGTTGTGTGCACCAAGAACCAGGACAGCAGCTCCCAACCACGCCCAGATGGGACAGGTAACACAGAGCTACCTGTGGGTCACAGATCAGAGATCCCTGCTGAACTGTATCACAAGCTTCTGGCCTAACCTTTGTCTCTTCCAAAACACAGCGTGTCCCAGCTTGCCATCTGCAGGATGGGGAGTGCAGAGATTTGTGTAGCATTTGTAACACAAAGCTCAATCATTCAGCACCTGTGAAGCATTTGGAACCCACGGGAGTCAGGTCATTACCTAACATCAGGGTGGATTTGATTCAGACACCCAAGGGTGGGTCAGTAGTTTCCAGAAGTTCTGAGGAGCCCAGGTCCCTGCAGTGTAGCTGGAAGGCAGCTGCTCAACACCCTAGAAAAATTCATGTGAAGCAGCTGAATGGAGATACACAAGGTCCAAATTTTGGGTTCAGACACAGAAGGCCTAAAGCCAGATGCAGAGTGCTGGGATATCAAACCCTCACAGAAAGAAGAGAACAGTCCTACCAGGGCAGGGAAGCTCCAAGGGATGTGTGAGCTGCCAGAGGAGTTTAATTTGGAAGCTGCAGACAGCATAAAGCTCCTTTGCAGAGAGGATCATTCAGATATACCAAAACTTAGAAAGTTAAAAAACAACAAAAAAAGACACATCTTAAAGCAGCACATTCAGTGAAAATGTCACACTGACTCTGGCAGCACCTTCTCTGAAGCAGTGACCTACTCGAAGCCAGAGATACTCGAGTGTGTTACAGACCACACCATTTCTGTCATGCATGCCTCAGAGATCACTGGCCAAATGAACTTGTAAACTCTTGAAAGAAAGAGGAGTGTTAAACACAAGGCAAAATTCATCAATTTGCAAAAAATGCTCCTGAAAAAAGCACAGAAGCAGCACTGTTCCAGCACTGAACCGACAGTGATGTTTGTACAAAAAGGGAAAGCCTGGTTACCACAGGCTCCCTCAAGCACTGAGATGTCTCTGCTGAGGCCTTGGAGGTTCTATTTGACTTGTGCTGACTTGAAAACACAAGTGATTACATCCAGATACTGCAGCTTTCAGGAAACGGGGTAGATTCAGTCACAGAAAAAAAATTCAAATTCTTGGTACCTCTGACTTTGAATTCTGCCTCCAAGGCTTCCAGGTAGCACTTCCTGCCACAGGAAGGTATCACACAGCAGGAAGATAACAGAAATCAATAATAATAAAGATGTAAATGACAGTTACAGAAATGAGGAAGAGACAGAGAAATATTTACAGGAAAATTCACACTGGTAGGAAACAAGCCAATTTAGGATATTCCCCTCTGGGGTTTAAGTTTTTTGGGTTTTTTTTAATTTTTCAAAAATGGTAGGAACTCTCTCAGGTTACTTCCTAAAGAACTCCACCAGCTGCAGGCTATGCAGCTACAGAGCCTGACCTCACATGCCAGAAGAGTATGGAAAAGCCTAAGAGGAGATTAAAAGAGCAACAGATACCTCAGAGAGGCTTTGGAACCGCCAGAAAAAAAAACTTTCCAGGAATACCAGTCCTCGAACTATACTGGAAAAAAGGAAGCAGCAGAGTCTGCTGTGCAACTGGACCTGCACTGGCTTTTGAAGAATCCAGCCCTGAGAGTTCACTAGAACATCCAATATACTCTTGGGGCAGCTCCCTGGAAAGTGTGTGACTCTTCCAGGTGTCACAAGAAGTCCACACAGGGCAGCTCTGGAAGTTTAAGCTCTGGAAGCTTCCAATAAATCCATGAAGACACTCACATGCTAAGGGGAGATTGTGGAGTTCAAGTGGAGACCAGACACTTTGAACGTCAAGTTTGACCATTAAGAGAGGTCAGTTCATTTTGTCACCTCTCCAGGTGAAACTGCAATGCTCTAATAATCAAGTTCTCAAGAGGTGGCACCTCTGAGAGTCAAGAGACTTCCCAGCCAGCAGACAGAACACTCAAGAAGCAACATGTTGTAAACCAGATGCCCATCTACGTTCTCTCTGCTTGCACATTTCCTAGCAGGTCAATCTTAATCCTCTAAGTCAACATCCAGGCATCACTGCACAAGAATACAAGGCTTTCCAGAAAACCAAGAATCTCATCTACAGTCAAATTAATAACTTGGTTTTTAAGAGCAATTGGCAGCCCAGCCAGAAATCCTGCCATGCTCAACCACTATCACACCTCACATCACTCCTGTCAGTGTGATCTGAATCTCCTTTCTGCAAAAGCAACCAGCTCCAAGTAGCTCTGTAAAGCATCCACATAGATAATGGAGTAATCTAATTTTGTTTGTGACCAAAATCCTACTTGGACACAGGACAGATGAGGTAAAAGGTGGGATGCTTTCCAGTTGGTATAATGGGTTGGAATTTGAAGAGCTCACCCTAACCATGGCTTGTGTCCTCCAGCCTCTGCAACGCCTGCTGCAGGGAAAACAAAGTTAGCAGCTGTTAATCTGGTCTAAGTGACAAATTCAGCCTGAACTCACAAGAGACCTGGCAGATCTCCACAGCCTCAACTGCTCCCCAGCCTGCACAGCATAGTAATCACACAGCCTCACTGACTCTGACCACGCATCAGCCACCAGTAAAACCAGCCTTGAAATTGTTCCTCCAGGTAACATGCCATGAAAACCAAGGAACTAGCATGAAGGGATGGAGTCAGAAATCACACAAAGATCACCTGGGAAACCTTCCTGTGCAAACCACAACTAGTCCTGTCCAGCCTGTGTGTGCATCACCCTTGCTCACTGGAGTTCAACTCCACCCCTGGCTTACAGCAATTCCCAAAATTGTTTTCCTCCACACTCTCCAACTTCTTTTCCAACACCACTGAAGATCTCTCAGACTGAGAAACAAACCCTCAAAAGAAAGAAGGACTTGCACCTTAGTAGAACGTGGGCTCTGTATCCACCTTATCCAGGTATGGAGCCTCAGCACTGAGAAGGAGCAGAGTAACACTCAATGGCCTGAAATTTGGAATGCCACCTGTGGCACAACATACTTCCTCTCCTTAACAGCCATCTTTCTGCTCCAGAGTGTAGTTTTCACAGATGTTTCCTCCCTCCTGACACACACACCAGCATGAGGAGCTCCTTTACTTTCTGTCTATGTAGTAGGAAACCACACTCTTACCTAAACATCCAACAACCTAGCCTGAGCAGTCTCCCAGTTAAAACCTGCTAATCAAGCAAAATATAGGTAATAGGCAATTCCTATTGCCTCCTGGTAGCTGCACATCACCCCTGGCTGCCTCCTCTCGTGCCCAAACCAGAGCTCAGCACAGGCAAGACACTTCTGACAGCAGGACCCTCTGCCCTCCAGAAGGCAGAAGCAACAGGACAGCCCTGGATCGATGGATCCAAACCACAGGAGCCCAAATTTCATGTGAGAAATTAACCTCTCTGTATCTTCAGATCCACCCATCTGGACCAACAGGGCCTGTCCAGGACCATCCCCAGCAGTGTGGAGCCAGTGCTCATTGCGGGAGGACACCCAGGCTGTTCGGCTCCACCAGGCTGAGGAGAAGGGGCTTGGTGAACAGAAACACACCCTGCATCAGGAACACGTCTGGGCAAGGAGGTCTGAAATATGCAGTTCAAATCCAAAGTCTAGAAAAGGTTTCTAGCCTGCTGAGGAAAAAGTCATTCCAGCATCTCAGGGAAGAAGGCAGGAGACGGAGATACATCAGCTGTGAGACAAACACTTGACAGAAGCGTGCAACCAGAAAATGTCAACGCTGCTTTGGAGAACAGCATCTGCTAGGGACACATAAAGGACAAGACGACAATTTGCTGCATCCAAGTTCAGCCAGCTTCACCATGGAGAAAGCAACCAAGCTAACAGCATCCATCTCTTTCAAACAGAAATGGCCTTGGGAGCTTGCAGCCTCACAAGAAAGCTCCAGCACAGACACATCACCATCAATTCTGGCACTTGAACAGCTATCATATCCAACCCAAAACACTTTCAAGCCCTCAGACCTAGTAACATCATTAACCAGCCCAGGATCCAATCCCTGCCAGCAACTGCAACTCTCAGAAAAAGAGCAGCACCTGTCTTGGACAGTGTTGACAATCACTTGCACAAACATCAAACTTAAGATGTCAGCAACTAACAATGAAAGCTCTTCTGTGCTAGACAGGAGCCACTGTGACTTCCAGCGAATCCGAGACAGAAATCCACACAGATGAACACAGAAAAGTCAAATCCCTATAGATGGCTGATGGTGGGGACTCACTGGCTGAGACTAAGTCCTTTATTTAATGGACTAACAAGGTCAGAGAGAGGAAAGAATCCCAGAAGGGGCTCTGCAGAATATCTTTACAAGGGTTTGATGATGTGATGAGACAAAATGTGAATACCTAAGTGTGAGCTCTACAGCCAATAAGAATACTCTATTTTAGAGAGGAAAAGAGAAAAGGAAAGAGGAGGATTTGCTGGAAAGGTCACTCAAGATTTTGAGAATCATCTAAAATACTCTATAAAATTACTCTATGTTATAATTACCATCAATAACTTATCTGAAACATGTTCCTAACTCAATAAAGGCTTGTTTGAAAATCCCCAGCACAAAGAAGCTCCCAGGAAGAGAGCCCAGCAGGTAAGTCCTGGGGAAGCAGAAGGCACTGAGCTCCAGGAGAGAGGCAGGGACATGCAGAACCAAGCAGGAGCAGCTACGACAGGGACACTCCGGAGAGCCCAGGCAGCAGGGAGGCTGCAGGGGCAGTTCCTGAGACTTGACACTGACAAAACTCCTGAGACCTTAGAGAAGAAAAACGTGGGACATCTTTTGCATGGTTGCTGCATCTGCCACAGGGACCAGCTGCAAAGCAGCACTGTCCAGCTAGATTGGTGGATCTGAGGATACAAAGCTGATCTTTTTGGTGCTGATGTACCCTGGTATTTACTAGTCAGGAACTCCTCTGTGCCACACTTGCTCTCAGACTTTGGACAGGGATATCCTGGGGCTAAACTGGCTAGAAAACTCTCTGCACAACTCCCTTAACATGTCCCTGTTGCTAAAATGATCATACTCAACCTTTGTCTGTTTTAGTGCTGAAAACAATTCTATCACAGTTATGGCTTTCACAAGTAACACAGAAACAAGAAATTCTAACAAAAAGTAATAAGCTGAACAAAGAGATAGGAAAACAACAGTGAATCAGTCTGGACATTAATTACAGGTGTATCTAGCATTATCAGCTACAATACTCAATTCAATCAATTCTGGAAGGCATTAGCTCCAGCATAAACCAAGAAGATCCCAATTTCACCTTTTTTTTTTTTTTAAATTCTGGAAAAAAAATCTTTTATAGTGACTCAAACTGAGAGATTTAAACAACTTACAAATAACTAATCAAACTGCATTTAACTAACACTTGATGTTGGCTAAATCATTTCAAAGTTGTTCCACTAGTTGTGCCGTTGGCTTTATACTCACATGTGTGGATTTTGGAAAGGAACTCCAGAAGTATTTAGAGTAAATCTTGCTGTGGACTTGAAAGGTGGATTTGCAAAATTTAACTTCAGCGCTTTGCGTTTACCTGGGAGACAACGAACATAAAATAAACTTTTTGTCAGCACAAAATATTGAGAGCATCTGGAAATAAACAGAAAAAAAAATGACATATTGTGAGAAAAGGATTTTACATTTTACAACATTAGCAAGTCACAGCTTGTGTTAGGACACAGGGATGGAGACACAGAGTCAGCTCTCATACCAAGGTCGTCCCCAGCTCATTCCAAGGCAGTTGCCAAAGCAAAGCACCCACGGTACCTCCTGTGACAGCTGGAGCACCTGGAATCACCTGCCAGCTTTTCACACAGGGACAGAACATTTTTTTAACACAGTTAAATGTTGGTCTATGAATTTCTACTTCAGTAGGTTTCTAAGGATAGCTTCAATTATGTCAATCCACCATCTGGAGCTAGATTTTCTACAAATCCAACAAATACAGATGCTTAGGCTGCCCCTGGGAAGCAAACAGGATGGTTTGTTTCTGCTCAGCTGATGAACAAGGAATGTGACCGGGAAAAATGAACATCCTGAGAAATGCCAGGAATTTCCATCCAGCACAGATCACATGGAAATGTACTTTAAATGAAACAACAGACTCAAATGAAGCAGAAGTCTGAGGAGAGCCAAAGCAAACTGTGTTCCCCAGCAGCCTTCCATAGCTGTGGACTCCAAATCTTGAGTTTCATCCTAAAGAAGTCTTTTGACTCCATGTCTCTATTTCCTTGCAGACACATCATTCTAACTGGAGACAAAAGAGCCTCTTTAGGTGCAGAGTTTTGCTGTGATTTTGCTATGCACAGGTTCATTACAGACCACCCTGTCTCACTACAGCAAAGAGGCGTGGGGGTTGTGGTGCTTCTGGAAGTCACTAATGCCCATCACCACCAAGGCTGTGTGACCAAAACTGCCTGAAAATGTTCTGCAGAAATTTCCACCTTATATAAATTGTCTTTTAAAGGTTCTGCTAACTTAAAATAATTCTAATCATCAACTGTTATATCTACTTCTCTGAGAACTTTTGCAGCAAAGATTATGGGACAGAGAATGATTTGGAAAAAACCAAAACTTCGTAATAGATTACTTTTTCACAAATTATAGTAATCCTCAACACCAAACCTGAAACTATGAAGTTTCTTGACTTATGGTCTTGCCAAGTGTGACAATTGGGATTGTTCAGCTGCATGTTAATGGTTATACCAAGTCCAGACCGTATTTGAAAGCAGGATGGCCTGGACTTCAGCTGAGCAGAAGTGGCAAGTACTACCTTATGTTTTGAGGGAATCCAAGCAGGACTGTATCCTAAGTTAAGTTGCTCTCCAAGAAGAAAAAAGACAACCAAAAATAGCTTTTTGATTGTAAATAAGTTTATCTACCCATAAGGATAGCAATCTTTACTGCAAATCACCCCACCCTTAAGTGGTAGTGGTGTCCTCAAAACCATTTTTAGAATAATGTCATCATTCTATCACCAGGCCTGTGCATGGAACTGAGATCCAGGAGTGATGTCTTGCATCCTCAAATGCACAGCCCTTGGCATTGCAGAGACTGCAGCCAAAACAGACACTGGGAAAAGCACCTACACAAGAGCCCCCAAAAACTCGGGCTCACAGCAGCACTTGCTCCTTGCTGCACTGGTGAATGGTGCCAGGCCAAGGACAGAATTATTTATGTGCTGCTATCCGTCACCAGAATTAATCCAAGCACTTGGCTCTGCACTTAAGTTCTCATCACTGTGAGGCCCCTTTACCATCACCACAGCCAACCAGCCTTCACACAACAAGAAACAGCTGTCTAGCAGGTCACATGCAGGCCAAAAGTATTCCTCCACAGTCAGACTGTGTACCACTATTTTTGCTTCACCTAGGACATCTATGACTTACAGAATCACAAAATCATTAAGGCTGGAAAGACCTTTAAGATCACCAAGTCCAACCATCATGCCAGCACAACTTTCTTCACCACTAAACCATGGCCTCAAGCGACACATCCACACATTTTTACACTTCCAGGGATGGGACTCCACCACCTCTCTTGGCAGCACCTTCTCCAGTGCTTGACAGCTGAAGAAATGTTCCCTAATATCCAATCTAAACCTCCCCTGCCCAGGCTGAGGCCGTTCCCTCTCCTCCTGTCCCTGTTCCCTGTCCCCAGAGCCTGACCCCCCTGAGCCCCCTCCTGTCAGGGACTTGTGCAGAGCCACAAGGTCCCCCCTGAGCCTCCTTTGCTCCAGGCTGAGCCCCTTTCCCAGCTCCCTCAGCCCCTCCTGGGGCTCCAGCCCCTTCCCAGCTCCGTTCCCTGCCCTGGACACGCTCCAGCCCCTCAGGGTCTGTCTTGTCATGAGGGATTCCAGGTGCCTCAGCAGTGCCCAGCACAGGGGGACTGTCACTCTGCTGGTCTTGCTGGACACACTGTGGCTGGTACAGGATACCTTTGCCCATTTCTTCAAGCCTTCGAGTCACCTCCTGTTGGAGAAAGCAATTCTAATTTCTTCCTAGAATCTCCTCACCACCATTCCTGCCTGCCACACCTCAACTGCACTGCTGACCATGTTCAGGTTACACAGAACAAAATGCTCCCTTTTCAAGCAGATTTTCAAAACAGTAGAAGTTTAATGGATTTTTCCAAGGTTTCTATCTTGCAAGGGTACAAACTGATTCCTGTCAAAATGTTTTCCACTCGGTTCAACTCTGCAGGATCAACTTCTTGCTGCCACAGACTGAGCACAGGTCACAGCATTCAAGTGAGTCACAGGGCACAGGTAAATATTCTCTCTGGTCATATGCTGAAGTCACTGTCTGTTTGTGGAGGGATGATACACCAGGAATCAAATCTGCACTCTCTTTCCTTACTGTAATATAATCAGGAAAAAAAGAAATACAACCACTGAACACAAGCTGTGAGAGCAAACAGCAGGAAGGACAGTCAGTACGTCTGTAATGAACTGTGCAACATTTTTACCCCTCCCTTGTAAAATTAATACATATCAACAGAAAGACAAAATGGGGAAGAATGGATTATTTACTTCCATCTGGAAACAGAGCTGAATGCTTGAGGTAATTTTCTTAATAGAAAACTATCAGTTCTGATTTCTTCCAAGGTAATTCCAAACAAAGCTATTGCAAACTCTAATGTGAGACGGGAAAAAAATCCCACACAGATCTCTGCTCTTCCAACAGCTTTAAATAACCAAACTGCTGTATCCTGTCTGCTAACAAAATGCCTGCTTTGATGTAGAGACAGCAAAGAAGATTTACCTGTGTTCAGAGATGCAGCCCTGCAGTTGCTGACATCCTGAATGCTCCCAGGATTTCCAGCTGGTTATTCCTGCTGCTGCCAGCACAGCTCTGCTTGCCCACAGACTCTTCCAACCTACCATCTTGCACTTGTATCTCCTTCCCTTCCAGTCTTGCTCATGGATCTACTCCAACACCAGCACAACTAATCTGAGACTAAAGCAGGTTTCCAGTCTTACCCTCAAGATAAACTAATTTTCAAAAAAAAGCTAGTTAAATTTTGAAACAAAACCTAAACAACTTCAGCATATCCTACAGTTCAATTGGAGGAGTCTGGATGAAAGAAGAGGCCTGGGGTTTGACTTATTAATTTTAAGAGCTGCTACTACAGAAATTCACTTTAAAGAGTACAAATATTTTCAGTACATCTGTTATTGACAATTTTAGTCCTTCAGTGAAGCCTTTGATTTAGTATAATCTGAGAGTCAGCATTCAAATTTGAAATGACCATTTTGCACTGCAGGAGTAAGCTAAGTCTGCTCATTTATAGGAGTCACTTCATGAGAGAGAAGATTTATCCATAATTCACCCACAGTCCCAAGCATGCTTCCAACTAGGGAGCACAAACACCCAAGCCTAGAGCAGCCAGGACTCTGGAAGGATTATTGGCCACTGCTTTCATGAAAACACTCCATGGCAAAATACCTGAACCAGACAGTATTTTAGCAAGGCATGTGCACGATTTGGGGCCCGGAGGCGGCTCACAGCTGCAGCAGCAGACACACACCTCCACAACTGGCAACACAAGATCCAGGCTGCATCCAACTGCACTTCCACCATCTATAAATACCTCCATCATGCCTGGTAAAGTAGGTTAATCTTAAGAGTGCAGCAAGAAATTGCAATCGGATTAAGATTAATTCCCTCAGACTGGAAATTCTCAGAAGCAAAACTTGACAATGAAGTGTCTGGACTCTCCAAAACCCACTGTTAACCTTTAACACCACCCCTGATGCTATCCTGCACAGAAATACCATTTGTATGAACAGGGAGAGTGCAGCACTGGGGTCAGACAGCAGCTTCCATCCCAAACTGGGGTTCAGGCAATTTCTAGCTGCAGAGCAGCATTTAACACGTGGCTCTCAGTAACAGTCCAGTGCCAAGCCTGGGGAAACACCACTGGAGAGAACCTGGAGGGAGGTTCACATGGGAGGGAGGGGCTGCCAGACCAGGAGTCTGGGTCTGCTCTCACAGCAGCTCTGCTTCACACAAAATACTTCTGCAGCCTGAGGCAGCCACAGCACAGCCCTGGGGCCTGTCACAGAGCAGCTGTCAGATACAGAGGGTGACACTGCCCTGGGAAATTTATTGGGCAGCACCTGGAGCCTCTCCTGGTGAACAACAATAATAAATTATGCAAAGGGCCATGCCAAGTACTTTTTCAATATGAAACAGCACAGCAACAATTATATACCACAGGAAGGAAGACTGGGGAGGGGGCTTGGTTGATTTTATTTTTTTTCTTTTTAATTTTAGAAGTCCGTACTGAGACTAAAAGCAAGGAAAAAAAAAAATCTACCCTTGAGGACTTTGCTTAAACTGCTGTGCTGGAAGGAGTGAAGGCAGCAGGTACCAGACCCCTTCCACACCTCAGCTGAAGGCTGGAGTCAACCAGGGATTTATGCACAGGGCTGCTGCCTTCAGGAGTTTGGAAGACTGACAGAGCTGCCTCCAACAGCCAAGAGCTGGCTGCTCTCTACAGCCTCGTGGATATTTACTTATGTGGCAGAAATCTTCACTTTCTTGTTAGCCAAGATAATACTGATTGAAGTGTTACAACAATTAAACTTCTTCCTGAAGGAAGAACTGCACAGATGAACACAGCAACTCTGACTCCAAACCAACAGCCAAGGGATCTGCAGCAAGACACTTCTGCAGCAATGAACAACAGGCTGGCTTTGGTACATCAGCTGATGCAACTCTAAACAAAGACCCTGCATCCTGTCAGTGAAGAGAGAGCAGATCTAAAAAGATAAATAAAATTTTAAATAAAGACCTTAATACAGCCATTCCTAGTGCAAGCAAACACTGCAGAAAGTGAAAGCAGAGAAATGAGGAGCTGCAATCATGTTACCTGCAGAGCAGGAAGCTGAGGGTTTTGTGGTTTTCCTTTTCTGTGTGGTTCCAGATGAGTAAAATCCCCATGTTCCCAGCCAGGAAAAACCCAAACCTCTGCAGAGCAACTACTCCTTGGGAACAGCCCTCCCCACAGACAAGACAGAGCTGAGCACAGGCAGGAGCCCAACACACAAAAACAGAGAATGGCTTGGGGCTGTTGCCTGGGCAAGGAATGCCACGGGCCAGGGACCTCAGCCACGGGAAGCTCAGCGCTGCATCCTGCTGCTCTGCATCCCAGTGCCCAGCTGCAAGCTAAAAGCTGCTCTCTTTAGGGCAGCAGGAGTCAGCTCCACTGCAGCCTTCCCCCTTCATTTCACTGTTAATTAATATACACTGCTTACTGTCAGGGTCTCCCAAATCTAGGTTAGCAGAACATCCACACACCTCATGTCTCACCTAACAGCACAGTTTTGCCAAATTCTTCACTAAGGCAAAGCTGCCATCCTGAACTGAAGCTTGCTGCTGTTTTCTCATGAAAGGGCTGCAGAGCACTGGGGATCAAATCCTGCCACTTCTCAAAGGTTTACAAGAGAAATTCAGACACCTGTGTTACATTCCTTTCATTTACAACAAGCAGAGAATCTGCAAAGCATCTCTCTCCAGTAACAAACCTTTGATCTTCCAGCATGGAGAACAGCAACCGCCTTTGCCTTCTCAGAACAAAATAACCCCCACCTTCAAATTCAAGATGTTCTTCTGGAGAAAAAGAAGTGGATGCACAGCAGAAACCATCACTTAATGGGAGAGGACAACAGGTTTGTGCCAGCCTGTGCCAGGTCCAGGGCAGACCCCTCCTGCCCTCTGTAAGTGACACCAGTTTCATCAACAGCAATTATTGAGAGCTGAGTACTTGAAAAAATAAATTAGCACCCAATAGCTCCCACCATTCTCATTAATAGCTGCTAAGCACAACCTACAGAAATTGCCTGTAAACAGAAAGCTGATAAATGGGTAAATGCATCCAAACTCCTGTCATCCTTTCCTTCAAAATATACGTGGCATTTGCATGGAACATGCACAAAGTCAGCAAATACACTCCCAGCACTTTAACAAGTGGTTTGAAGAGAAAACTACAATTAAAATATACTCTGGCAGTAATTAAAGCAAACACACTGTCACTATACAGCAGTTAACAGTATTTTTAATGGAAAATATTCAACATCAAAATCACTCTTTGCTGTAAACCACTTTTGCCAGGAACAAATGGGGTTTGTTCTGTCAAAAGAATCTTCTTTCCTAATAGCTCATGTCTTAATTTGCCTGGTTAAAATCTAAAAGGGAAACAAGCCACAGGCACCTCTCAGCAGCTCTCTGGGCTGACACAGAGGGTCCATCCCACAGCACAGAGCTGCTCCAGCCATGGCTCTGCCCACAGGAAGGGGAAGAGCCAAACCAGCACAACCTCAAGTGTGCAAACCAAGACCACCTATGCTCAGATTTTTTGTTTGGTAGCAGACTTCAACCCTCCTAACACTACCCCTGACAGAAGGTCTCAGCTTCAGCTGAAAAGCACTGCTGGGGAAGTAACTAAACTCCTGCAGAAGCACTTCCAGCCTTAGCATGTCAGACAACTCAGAGTTGGCAGAAAGTCTGACACAAAAACAAGCCATTGTCCTTAATAAATATTAATCAACCTTCCTGGGCTGCCCTAGTTCATATGAACCATCGGGTGCCAGCTGCTCCCAGCAAATCCCAGCTCTAACTCAGTCTCACCTGCAGAGCCATTAGCACAGCTCCATCACACAGCCACCAGCAGGTCACTGCTCCCTTGTGCCCACAGGCCACTTCTCCCCATGCAGACACCTCCAGGCCACAGCTCCCTGGGGCAGACGCTTCCCTTCCATCTCTTTTGACACTTCAGTCGCTGCCCTCTCTGGTGTTCACCGGAAAGGTCTATAAATTCTACCTCAATTCCTGCTACACAGCTCTAGCTTGCAAAAGAGGTTTGAAATTCCAGCTTCAAACACCAAGTTTCCTAAATGTCTGTATATCCTGAGCTGAGAGAAAGCTATTAAGGAATAAAGAGGTGCTGTCCAATCCTGTCCTAGGGGAGTAATTTTGACACATGGGCTCACTCTGTGCTGGAACACTGAAGCATAGCTCCTTCTCAGCTCTTTCAAGACAGAAAAACATCAGTCTGTGAAAAGTAATGGACAACAAAGGATTTTCTATATACAGTATCTCAGAAGAAATGTCTCTGAACAGCAGTCACAAAAATACTGAGATAAAACCCAAAGACACCGTTTAAAACATATTAATAATTATCTCTTCAGATATTAGAACTGCTGCAACAAATTTGCATACTGAGTAAAACAAAAAAAATCTTTATGTAAATTGAAAGAAATGCAAAGGCATTTCTAAAATTCACATTTAAAAAAAAAAAGCAAAACCAAAAACTGAAACAAACCATGCTACCCTCATGTCACAGGCAAAGCAGAAGACACAAATCCACCTCAACAACTGGTGCCCTTTTAATTAAGTTCTTGCTGCACTAGCACTGTGAGAAATGGTGGCTCTCTCAGGAGTAGGAATGATGTATCTGGTTAGTTGCAAGAAAAATCAAATTCTCAGTACCAATATTGATAAAAAACAAGAACAATGCTAAATAAAAGGCATAGCTTTCTTTCTTTGTGCTTTTTCACAGAAGCTTATCTGAAAGCTTAAAGTAAGAGACCATTTCTCATTCATTCCCTCAAAGGAGAGCATCAGCATTAACACTCTTCTTTTATCTTTCAATATTTACTCCAAAATCATAAAGTAAATGGATTTTTTAGATCAAACTTTAGGCTGCACTGCTTTGATCACAGAGCAGCCCCATCATCAGGATCCAGGGGACAACACTGGCATCTGGCAGCAAAGGAGTGGACCAGGGTACCATACGAAGTAACAAACTTTAAGATTGAAGAGATTGTTTTGTTCCCAGAAAGCTGAAGGTTTAGAGTAAAACTGCCCATATTAAGTAATATTTTAAAACAGATGGTCCAGCTGCTCGTGCCCAGGCAATTTCCCACAGAAGCCCAGCCCTCCAGCACTGCCACCACAGCAAAAGACCAGATCTGGTCAAGCAGAGCATTCCACACTTTCATCAAAGACACGTGTCCAGTGCAGGGGAGGACAGCACAGTGGCTTGTTGTAATATTTCCCCACAGGTGCTGCTAACAGCAGCTCACCTGTACAGCTGTAACCTGGGCAAGCAGCATTGCCCACAGCACCCTCTTCATCCTCACCAGCAGCCAAGCCAGACTCACACAATCCCAGAATAGTTTGGGTGGGAAGGGACTTTAAAGCTCATCTCATTCCACCCCCTGCCATGGGCAGGGACACCTCCCACTACCCCAGGTTGCTCCAAGCAACACAGGGACGTGAGGATTTTCATTTCTTCCCAAGCAAAGAACTTCTTCCTAATCACACAGAGAGCACACCAGATAACGACACTGGAGACCTGGGTACAGATCCATTGCTTGATATAAGGGGCAAGTCAGGGCAAAGCTCCTGTTCCTTGAGCAGTGACAATGACCCGACTTGCCAACACTTGGAAGAGGCAGGTGTGATCCACAGGCTCTGGGATGCAGGCACTACAGCAATGTGCATGAGGAATTTAGCACCACTGCACTCTCAGGAAGCACCAACCTTGCTGTTTACTCTTTTACTAGGGTAAACAACTAGGAGCAAACACAACATTTCTCTGCTAAAGAAGTAAGCACCATAAAATCTCTCAATAAAAATTCCCCAAGTGCACAGGATTTTGAAAGCCTGTGGAAAAAAGCTCTACTGCTGTGCAGAGGGCAGGCGGGCCCTCAGTACGGAAGGAGCCTGAGAGTCTGCCCAGCTAATCCCCGCGGTCTCACGCTGGGTAACAGAAGACTGTTGCAAAAATATCAGCCAGTAGCCCCAACTCAGATCCAGCTATCTTCTTCCCTTGCCCTTGTCCCCATTAACTCCTTCTCCCTTCAAGCTTCCAGTAAAAGGAATGTGTGCACCCAGCCCTGCATACAAACTGATTATCCCACACAAAAGCACCAAGAGGCCCTTCCTGGCTCGCACAAGGTGTCCGAGCACCTCAAAGAAGTTTGGCACCTTCGTAGCCACCCGTGTGTGGCCTGTGGCCAGAGCCAGCACTGCTGCTCGCCCCAGAGCAAACTGACCCACGATGCCTTGGTTTATGAAGCTGCAACTTCTCCACTACAGCAGGGCTCCCAGTTTTATGGCAGGAAGGTGGGAGCTGCATGGCCTTGTACCAAGGATGCAGGAGTCATCTCTGCTCGTGCCACCAGCACAGCTCAGGTCTGCTCCTGGTGCTGCTGCCCTCAGAGGTATCTGAGAAGGGGGAAAGCTGAGGCATCAACCTGGCCTTGCTGCCCTTGTTTTCTTCTCCATGCAAGACCATCAGCAAACTCCAGAGAGGATGTGAACTCCAAAGACACCGCAAATAACACCCCATTTGTGGGAACAGAGCACCCACATGCTGGAAAGGGGAGAGGAGGCTGCTTCCTTGCCTAGACCAAGGCACACCCAGGCAGGAATACCATCACACTCTAGAACACCTCTGAGACACAGGCATTACAGAGAGAGTAGCACATGTATGTTGAAAATGCCAAATCAACAGCTACACAGTGCCATGAAACCACCAAAGTGTGGCAACAGAAAGAATATACCAGATAATGACTAAAATAATCTACTGAAAGCTAAGAGTCCTAACTGTTTTTAAGAGGAGTTTGATATGCTTATGCATAGGGCAGAAAGGGGTAACTAGTGGACCCAAAATATTAAACTTGTCATAGGAATCCCTGGACACCCAGTTTGCCAGTTCCCTTAGCAGGGAGTAAGGGCATTAGTTGGGCCCTGGCTGATCCCAGCAGAATGTGTGTGCCCATGGAGTGCAAACACACTTCTTTCACTGTGTTGCTCTATGTGATTATTTTACTTCTCTTTTCAAAGAGATTTCCAAGTGCCTTTGCATTTCTTTGAGTCCTAACATGGACAAGATCATACCATATCAAATCCACAGTCATGTAAAACAACTGTCATACTTGGGATTGAATCATCAATGTTGAAAGAGCAGTCACTTTTCTCCTGGCACGTGAGTCAATGTCCCCGCTGGGCAGTAAAGCAGCAGCAACTCCTGCCAGCTTGGATGAAGATGACCCAAACTTCCCCTTCACCAGCTCAGCTGCCATGGAGCAACCTGTGTTGGCTGCTAAACCTACAACTCCTGAACACAACGCCTGAAGGGATAGCAAGATGTTGACCCCAGTATCATTACATCCTCCATTTCTGCACTGCTCAACAGCAAGGACATCAACCTGTTGAAGAATATTGTCACAGAGCATTATCTGTGTTCAGTTTGGGTCTCAAAGAGCCAGGACATGGCAGCACAGATTATTCTGAGAACACTGGGCAGACAGAGCTCTGCTGCAGAAGTCAGAGTATCACTCAGCTCTGAGAGGGAAACCCAATACAAATTCTTCCCAAAAAGCTGCTATTTACTACTTGAAAACAACACTGTGGACAAGTGGTTCCTGGACCGTATCCCAGGTCCTGAGAGAGCAGCACAGTGCCCTGGTAGGGGCAGGGTGCAGCTCAGACTTTTGGCAGCTCAGCAACGAAGTAAGGTCCCTGCTGCCAGTTCAGTTCCAGGCTCCTGTTCAAGTCAGCCCTGACTAAGCCCTGTCAATATTAAAACAAATGACCAGCCCTAGAAACACTGCAGGGCTTCATTGAAATAAACTGTGCATTCACACATTCTTCATTTCCCATATTTTTACAGGGCAAGAGAAAAGCAGCCATACTGACAAATCAGATCAGGAATTTCTTTCAAGTCACAGAAGATTCAGAATCATGGCCCTGATGGGGAAGTCAGCCGAGCTCTCCCACACGACCATCCAGACAGACACACACAGGCCTTAGACACCAGCTCCCACCACTCCTGTCTCAATCTTTGCCACTTCCACACTTGCTGAGAAGATGCTTCTCCCATTTGCTCAGCTGCAGTCCTCATCAGCAGGATCAGCTGGGATAAAACCACAGAAACAGGCCAGAGAGTAACTTTTTGCTCTTAGCCCCAAGGACATCTGGCACTGATGCACAGTGGCAAAGCTTAATCCATAAGAAGCCTATCTGGCTATGACTGGCATAACCAGCTGGGCAGGTAAGTTCCAGGCTACTACTCCAATTCTTCTTGAAAATAAATTAATTAGAAATATATTTTAAAATAGATTTTGCATTTCCAGGAGAATGCTGGCAGGCTTGTTCATATATTCCACAACATGTAGCTCCAGTGCAAAAAGAATTCAACTTCTAATGTGCTGCCTAAAGCAGCACATATCTGAACCTTTGCATCCAACCCCTTCTTCCAACAGAAGTCTGAGCTCATTCACAACTCTTCTGTGTAAACTTGCATACTAACTTACACCTTAGTGTCACACTTTCCTGTGACAACAGCTGGGCTGTATCAGATCAGAAAGCAGAGGGCTGACCTCTTCCCCAAATCACAAAGGAAACCAGCTCTAAAAGCTGACATGCAAACACCCCACTTTCCAAACACTGATTGCTGCAGCTACCCCAAGGCAAAAAGGACCTTGAAGAACATCTCCTCAGCTCTGGGCTGTCAGTCTCAGTCAGTATTGTACAAAACTGTTCTGACCATCCTCCCCCTTCCTGCTTCTGCCCATGCAGGTTTCTGAGTGGGAAAAAGAAAGAAGAGGTTATCAAAGGTAGGATGAGGTTCCAGAGTCTTGCATGAGATTAAATCCTGAACTGTCAGTGTTCAGGAGAGGAACTGGTCTCTACAGTCTCCCCAGAAGAGATTTCCAAATGCAATGCTTTTATCTTAGTCCACGACCCCTCCCAGGTCAAACAACACAACCATATGTTTTTAAAGGAAACTGTTTTATCTCTGTCCACAAACCTCTTCAAAGTACAAACACTTTGCTTTCTAGTCCAAAAGCAAAGTGATAGCTAATTCAGTTCAGAAAACCATTTCAGAGAATTAGGTCCAAAGCAAACTACACAACCCTTTTGGTCCACAGAAAAAAAAATAAGCCTAGACAAAAACAGATAAAGGACAAACTCCCATTCTGCTCAGCTGTCTGCTCCCAACAGCTGTCCTCCTTACGCCACAGGGCATCTCCTGAAGCACCTCAGAAAGATCAGATGAATTATTCAAAACACAGACTAATTCCTGGCGATTGGACTCTTTGTTCACTCCAGGACCAGCAGAGCTGTCTGCTTCCTGGAGGGCTCGCCCTGCCTCCAGTAAAGGGCAAACACCAAGGCTTTGATTTGCAGAAGAGGAAATCAATTTAGCAGCTCATAAATACACAATTTGTGCAATACACATACTCCCATCTCTCCTGATGCTCATGCAGAAGTTAACTGGGCCATACCCACTGAACACTGTCACTACACCACCCATGTGCACTGCATTTCAGCTCACCTGAGAGGAGAAACAGGAGGGAGATGGACAGCGATACTTGGCAACACCGTGTTGTATTTCCTCACTAACAGCAACAGCAGAGATCTCAACACTGAGGGTCACAGCATGAGGAGTCAAGGTCACACATTTTGGAAGATGCTCTGCAGAATCACATGATACTCCTGATGCAAATCCAGGCCAATGAAACCTCACACGCCTCACAAAGGAACTGTGCAGGCATGGAGCAGGCATCCAAGAGGGCTGCAGAGAGCTCCACTGGGACTGTGCTTAAACATACTGATAAAAATCACATTTGCACCTTTCCACCTAATCATGAGGAGACACAGACATGCTGCACCTACATGAACTGCAGGACTAATCTTGAAGAAACACCCACCTAAGTCAACCAGGAAACACAAGTCCTGGGGACCTTCCAGAGCTAAAGCTTCCCCTCAAACAAAAGACTGCAGATACCCTTAAGAACCAGACTAACATAACATAAATTAAAGTGGAATGAGAAGTTCAGAACCAAAGTCAGCACGACAGCCTGTCCAGAACACCAGCCCCCAAATGCAGATGCTCAGGCTGACAAAGCTGCCCTGCCGAGGCAGCCCAACTGCTGAGACAGAACAAGTTTTCAACTCTCCCCCTTATCGTTACTTCCAAATGTATTCGGCTGCCAAAGTTTATCAGACTCCTTCTACATCCTTTGAAACACATCCCTACTGGGCTCTGGGTGCTCTGAGTTTATCATATCAAATCACAGGAATTAGTTCAAGTCTCTCCTACTGCAAATCTCCCTGCAGTCTATCCTTCCCTTCAGCTTCAGGAAGTGACACAGGAAAAAGGCCAATTCACTCAGGCATAGTTCCCAAGAGAGAAGGCAGGTCCTGAGCTGGGATGAGGCAAAGAGGACTCACAAGGCAAAAGGACAAACATGGGCCAACATGGGAAATGCCTGCAAGGTGAACAAACAGATGGGCTGTGTATGAAAAAGGTATATCCATAGCAGCTCTTGCAGTCAGTTCAATGCTGGTAGCACAGGACCCCCTTTGAGAGGCTGCCACACAAGGAGCCACCTGCAGTGGCAGCTCTCCAAGCATCTTGTAACAGTTTACTTAAGTCCACCTAGAAAACCTCAGCAAGAGACCTGTAACAGAGATAATTTGTCCAACAACTCAGCAGCAGTACAAGGAGGTGGGTGGGGGTAGAAAATAGGGTGAAGAGTCACACAAAAAGTTATTTTGTCTTGTTCAGACACTAAAAGAACCTTGAGTGAAAACCCAAGTTCCAAGGCTGCACAAATCCTTCCCAAGGCTGCACTCTTGTCCCAGGAGAATGAGACGAAACCCACTCTCCTTGCATTTCACACTTTATGAACAATGGCTTAACTCCTCGGCACCTTCAGAATAACTCTGAGCACCTTCCTTCTCACTGATTTTGATAATCAAGTATTTCAATATTTTGACAGCCTTCTAAACACCCAAGTCAGTTCCAACTGTGAGGGGTGAGCTTCACACTCACGTTCCAGACATCCTCCAAATCAGAGGGGCATGTGCAGATGGAGGGACAATGAACATGCAATAGTTGTTCCATTCTCAGCCTAGCAGAGACACAGTCTTCAAGTTATCTATGAGCTGAACTAAAGAAACATAGGTGAAGTGTTCTTTTCTATCTTCCTTGTTCTCATATCTACATCATATGTTTAATTTACCTTGCCATTCATACACTACTTCATACCTAAACTGCTGCTCACTTGCTGCTCCTTCACAACTCCTACATCTCCCCACTGGCTCTTGTTACCCAAATTCCCCTAAGGTTCCCTAAGCAAATTGCCATCTTGGCACTGCTAAGTCACTTTCTCTGCCCACTGTGCCTCTGCTCAGAGATGTAAGTCCTCCCCACCTGCCTTTTGACAGTGCCCACTCTGTTCCAGCAGATCCAACATCTCATTCCTCTCCTCCTGCCAGACCTGGGTCCAGGAGCACCTTCCACAGTGGGGAAGGGAGCAGCTCCAGTCACTCCATGCGCTCACCAAGGCAGCAAGCAACAGAGGAGGACACAGGAATCACAGCATCACTTTCTGAATTCCCATACTGAGGATCACTTTGGTCACAGTGATGCCCACAAATGGTTTCAAGTAATATTCTGCTTCTGCCAGTGCCATGTGCAGGAGCCATGATTACCCCACTCACACAGTGGACATTACACACCCACCCCAAATTCACCTGACCGCAGTGACTGACACAGTCCATAGCAGTCTCACCAATTCTGTCACCAGCCAAACATGAACAACTTCTGACCTCTCAGAAAGCCTCCCAGCAGCTCTTTTATGCCAGAGGTACAGGACAGAGTTTCCTTGTAAATAGGAACTGATCACCCAACTTCAGTGAGCCACTGATGTCATGAATGGTACCCAAGGGTGACAGAGGGACACTCGTTCATCTCCTCACGCACTCAGACACCTCTTAACAAACTCCCTGTCCCGGCTCCTTGCCTCATACCCACAAAGGACTCTCACAAGAGACAGACCTCCTCTGATTTTTTGCTAAAATAGCTGGAGTCAGGTGAAGAGGGCAAAGACATCAGTGAGGGAGCAAACAGGACCACACACACGTGGAGCAAACTGAGAATCCCAAATTCTGGTTGAACTGGTCAGGAAATCCCACCCAACATATCTGAGCCATCATGTACACTCTGAGAAGACATATACAGTAGCTCTGCTCTGCTTTTTAAAGCACCAGAGCACACCAGGCAGTGAGTATTTGGAGAACTCTCAGTTGCCTCCAGTCTTCCTGAATGCCCAATGCAGCTGAGCTGATCCCATAACAATCAGTTATAAGGACTGATAAGTTATTTGGCACTGTAGTTAGGATGAGGGACTCCACAGGTTGTAATTAGAATCAAAATTCTCCCTATGCCTTGGAATTAACTACATTTCTAGATTTCATACCATGATTCTTCAAACGATCATTTTCTGAATAATGCTAGCAGTAATGACTATTACTAATTTTGGCAATGAGAGAAGCACAAAACTGCTCCAATTACTGTTTGGGTGCTGGTTTTTCCTTAAATCACTGTCAAAGGTATCCTACTTCCCACAGGATCTGTTTCCTCCACAAAACATCTAGGACACTAAACATTCAAGACTGTTCCTGAACTTTAACATTACACATGAGTAAAAAGGACAACAACTCTTCATGCCAGCAGTCCCCAACATCCGGACTCACTTCAGCGTGCCCGCAGCAGACACTTCAGAAGTTATGGAATAGGATCTATTTTAATACTCGGAAGGCCAGCTCTCCTTTGTCTCCAAGCTGTACCTTGAACACAGCACCATGAACTGCACTGGCCAGGAGACTCTTTAGGAAGAAAGGAAGCTCCAGGTCCTTTGGCATGGGCAGCTGACAGAGGTAGCCAAAAGACATGAGCGTGAAGCTGGGGCAATGCAGAGCAATAAAGGTGAGAAGGCCTGAAGAACCCCTTGCTTGACCAGCAGGCTCGAGGGTCATGGCTGCACAGTGAGCCCAGCACATGGACAGGGCAGTGTCCCTTCACCTCTGCACTGTCACGTGCAGGACTTTAGCCTGTGTGCATCAAAAAGGGTGCAGGATACAGAATGAAAACCAAAACTGGGTGGCTTGCAGAGACCTTCTGGATCTGCTGCCCTTGCCCCAGACATTAAAGTGATGGGCCTCAATTTCTCTGAAGACTTCTCCCTTGTACCACCAACCTCTCAACTCTTCCGTATCCCCAGACCCTGATGAATGCTGTGACAGCTGACACTCCTAATAAAATTTCTGGCCTTGACACCAAAACAGAAATCCCCAGGTGAGCTTGCCCAAGCACGTGGCCTCTGGGCAGGGTCTCCAAAAGCAACAACTGACTGTCACAGTCCCTTGGCATGAGAGTTCCACCCTCTCCCACTCCCACCTCCCTCAGAGCAGCAGTTGCACAACCCAGGTCAGAGCGTTGCTGGCTGAAAATTAACTGAGCAAAACTTTTTTTTTTTTTTTTAATATAATTACTTTTTTCCAGCTTAATGACTTCCCTGCTCCACCTTGTCATGCTGTTTAAGCCAATTAAATCAATGCCAATGCAGTCCCACCTACTCTTCTCCCCACCCAGCAATGCATTCCTGCACCTCCCTTGCTGCAATGCCTGCCCAGCCCCACCACAAGCTGGGTATCCCAACTGCAAAACACTTTTGTGGGGTTTTCTGTTTTCAACTCATCTTGCCTTGGCATCAGCAGGAACACATGTTGTGGGCAAGGCCACTGTGCATCTTGGAGAGCAGCCAGATCTGCCCCAGCAGCCTGCACACCACCTGCAGCCACATCCAGCCCCTTCCCATCCCACCCAGAGCCCACGCAGGTGGTGTGGCAGCACCAGTCCTCCTGGGACCATCACAGCCACAGCAACCTGCTCCTCCAGAGCCCATCCAGGATCCCACATGCAACTCCTCCTGGGACACCAAAACACTCATCTGTTACCTCAGCAAAAACCACCAGCTTTGGGGCATCACCACACAGGCCCACAGTCCTGAATCCATATTTAAACAGCCACTTTAAACCAGCTACAGCAGAGCCAACTGCCCTTCCTCCACTGGAGAGAGTATGCAGATGATACATCACCAGGAGCTCACAGGTGCCAGGGTGCAAAACCAACTCTCAGCCTTGGAGACACAGGAGATTCAGAGAACAACTCAAATATGAAAAATGGGCCAGGTGGAAATATAAGGGGCAACATCGAGGGTTGTAACTGAACTACAAGGTTAGTTCTCATTTAACCACTACTGCTTTGGCATATCATGGCCAAGCTTTTAACTCATGCATTTCATTCACAAGGTCTGGGATTCTAGTTTTTGAAAGATGGATAATACTACCTTGACAAGGCTCAAAACATAATCCTTCACAAAGTAGAAGCTACAAGGAGCCAAAATTCACCTTTTTACTCCAAGCATACCAAATTCTTCAGTTTAACCATCAGTTCTTTGCCCAAAGAAATCCCCACCAGTCTCAGCACAGTCCATACCAGGAGGACAGAACAGAGAATAGAGCAAATAACTGTGACAAACACTATTTCATGACAGTACCTGCACTTCTGTCACAGAGAAAGTAATCTTTCCTTTTTCCTCCTCCCAAAACAAGGCAAACTGCTTCTTTAATATTACCATCCCTGTATTTAATTTAAAACAAACTAACAAACAAACAAACAAACCAACCAACCCAGCACTGTGCCACCTCAGCTGAATAAGGCCTAAGATGTTGCTCAGCCAAAGAGTATTTTTCAGTGGTCTAACTTTAAAGGAGAAACTCAAAGGGTTTGCTGAGGCCTTTCAGAAAAACAAACATCCACCGTTTTTGCAAGGCTGCTCAACCATCAACAAGTGCCGGTGGGAACCAACACGACCCGCTGCAGCACTGTAAATTTCCATCGGAAAGAAACTGAACCGCAAGTTCGCGTTGAACTGATTTTACTTAAACGTTTCTCTTGAGAAAACCATACACCGGAGGCGGAGGACCGGGAGACATCGCAGCTGGCCGGGGCAGTGCCGTCGTGCCGCAGCCCCGGCCCGGCCGCCGCCGCTCCCCGGCCGCACCGCGGGGCTCCTGCGGGCATGGGCCGCCCCCAGCGCACTTCGCTCCGGCCGGGCCCCCCCGGGATGCTGCTGCAGCCGCGGCCTGCACCGCTCACCCGGAGCGCCCGCAGAACCGTCCCCGGCCGGGAGACGCCGG